>CAUYRH010128824.1:0-21570 GCA_963574655.1 Perodicticus potto
CCTTTCAGAAGGATATAGGTTGCCTGGTCACCTCAACTCCTATAGAACTTCTCCAAGGCATATTGTGATGAATTTATCTAAAGTCAAGACAAAAGAAAAGATCTGGCAAGCTGCCAGGAGTAAGTGCAAACTGACCTACAGGGGCAAACCTATCAAGGTGACTGTGGACTTCTCTAATGAAACTTTTCAAACCAGAAGACAATGGTCATCTATTTTTAACCTACTTAAACTGAACAATTTCCAGCCTAGAATTCTATACCCCACCAAGCTAAGCTTTAATATTGATGGAGAAATTGAATCTTTTATTGATATGCAAACATGGAACTAAGTGTTCAACCTCACACAAAGGCATGGAAGTTAAACAACCTTATGCTGAATGACACTTGGGTGCAGGAAGAAATAAAAGAGGAAATCATTAACTTCCTTAAGTATGAAGGAAGACACAAACTACCAAACTATCGGATTCAGGAAAAGCAGTCCTGAGAGGAAAATTTATCGCTTTTGAAGCCTACATGCGAAAAACAGAAAGAGAGCGTATCAACAAAATCACAAGCCATCTGATGGAATTGGAAAAAGAAGGACAATATAAGCCTAAACCCAGCAGAAGAAGAGAAATATCCAAAATTATATCAGAGATCAATGAAATTGAAAACAAAACAATCATTCAGAAAATTAATGGAACAAGGAGTTGTTTTTTTTTTTGAAAAAATAAATAAAATAGATAAACCTTGGCCAGACTAACTAGAAATAGAAAAGTAAAATCTCTAGTAACCTCAATCATAAATGATACAGGGGAAATAACAACTGATGCCACAGAAATACAAGAGATTATCTGTGAATACTACCAGAAACTTTATGCCCAGAAATTTGACAATGTGAAGGAAATGGATCAATATTTAGAATCGCATCCTCTCCCTAGACTTAGCCCAGATGAAATAGATCTCTTGAACAGACCAATTTCAAGCACTGAGATCAAAGAAAGAATAAAAAATCTCCTAACAAAAAAATGACCTGGTCCAAATGGCTTCACACCAGAATTTTATCAAACCTTCAAAGAAGAGCTTATTCCTATACTGCAAAAATTATTCCAAAAAATTGAGGAGGAAGGAATCTTCCCCCAATACATTCTATAAAGCAAATATCACCCTGATACCAAAACCAGGTAAAAACCCAATGAAGAAGAATTTCAGACCAATTTCACTAATGAATATAGACGCAAAAATTCTCAACAAAATCTAGCCAATAGCTTACAGCTTATCATCAAAAAAGTCATACATCATGATCAAGTAGGGATCCCAGGGATGCAAAGCTGGTTTAATATTCACAAGTCCATAAACATTATTCACCGTATCAACAGAAGCAAAACCAAAGATTATATGATTCTCTCAATAGATGCAGAAAAAGCATTCAATAATATCCAGCATCTTTTTCTAATTAGAACACTGAGGAGTATAGGTATAGGTGGCACATTTTAAACTGATCGAAGCTATCTATAACAAACCCACAGCTAATATTTTACTGAATGGAGTAAAACTGAAAGCTTTTCCTCTTATAACTGGAGCCAGACAAGGTTGTCCTCTGTCACCATTACTATTCAACATAGTGCTGGAAGTTCTAGCCAATACAATTAGACAAGACAAGAAAATAAAGTGCATCCAAATGGGAGCAGAGTAGGTCAAACTCGCCCTTTTGGCTGATGACGTGATCTTATACTTATAGAACCCTAAAGACTCAACCACAAGACTCTTGGAAGTCATCAAAGAATATAGTAATGTCTCAGGATATAAAATCAATGTCCACAAGTCAGTTCCCTTTATACATTCCAATAACAGCCAAGATGAGAGGTTAATTAAGGATACAACTCCCTTCACCATAGCCCCAAAGAAAATGAAATACTTAGGAATATACCTAACAAAAGAGGTGAAAGACATCTATAAAGAAAATTATGAAACCCTAAGAAAGGAAATAACAGAGGACTTTAACAAATGGAAGAACATACCACGCTCTTGGCTGGGAAGAATCAACATTGTTAAAATGTCTATACTTCCCAGAGCAATTCACTGATTCAACGCCATCCTGATTAAAATACCAACATCCTACTTTCAAGACTTGGAAAAAATGATTCTGTGCTTTGTATGGAACCAGAAAAAAAACCGGATAACTAAGGAAGTTCTTAGTAATAAAAACAAAGCCGGGGGTATCATCATACCAAATTTTAGGCTGTATTACAAAGCCATAGTGGTCAAGACAGCATGGTACTGGCACAAAAAAAGTTTCATCTGTATTTACAGCTGCTCCCAACTGCTAGCATCACTGCCTGAGTTCCACATCCTGTCAGATCAGCAGTGGCATTAGACTCTCACAGGAGTGTGAACTCTACTGTGAACTGCGCAAATGAAGAATCTAGGTTTAGTGCTCCTCATCAATCTAATGCCTGATGATCTGAGGTGGAGGGAAGGCAGTGATGCTAGTGCTGAAAATAAAGATTATCATGAGCAAGGAGGTCTGATTGCACAGAGTCCATGATAAATCAATTGCTTGCAGACTCATATTAAAACCACTTTCTCCAGCAGTCCGTGGAAAAATTGTCTTCAATGAAACTAGTGTCTCGGCCAGAAAGGTTGGGGTCCACTACTATGGGGCTTTAACAGCATCCTTGAACTCTGGTACAGGGAGTTGCCTTTATTCACTTACTTGTTTATTTAGAATATTATTTAAAATAACATGGAATAATCTAAGAATCTAAGAGACTTCCAACAATCACAGCTGGCAATGAGTAAATTTACAAAATTACAGAGTATGTTAATGACTTCCAAATTGTAAAACATAGAACCAAACTGTCTTCAGAATGATCAAATTTGTAACAAAACAGCAGGATGTTTATTACCCTTTTAAGGAATCATATATATTTCATTAATTATTGTGTTAAGAGAAAAAATCCTATTTGTTTAGAAAATAGTGGAAAGAACTGCATATTTTTATGAAAGATTTTCTTCTTTTATTTTTAAGATACCCATAATTCAACTCTGCTGAGTCTTTAATATGCAGCACTTTACGTGCAATAAGACCATTATGTTAATATAACAGATGTCTTTCAAACTGTCAAACATTAATTACAATTAACTAGAGTGTTTTTAAAATAAGATTAAATTGTGACTTATTTTGAATTATAGTTCAACAAGCTAATGTTCTTTTTTCAAAGACTGAATATTGACTGATCATAGTAAATAGTGACTGCAAGATAGATTTTTACAATGACTATTCTAAGAAAAGAATGTGATATTTTGCAAGCTATCTCTGAAGCAATTCTCAATCCTTCACTTAAAGTGGATGTTTGCATAAACATGTCTGTATCAAGTAGAGGCTGGAAAAAAATGCCAATTTTCAAATCCTTATCAAGAGTTACCCAGGATTCTATAATCACTTAACTTAATTTTTATTTGTAATAACTTACATTTTATAATATTTACTGTATGCAGAAAAGGAGATTGAAATCTTTTTTCTTCAGATTCTTCAAGCAGAAGGCTCAAAATAGTGAGACTACTATAAAATACTTTTAATATCTAGGTAAATCAATGTTTGTCTCACTGATTTCAAAAACCCCTAAAATATACTTACAATTTGATTTGTAATATTTTGACCAATATCACATTTTAATGTAGTTTTAACAGATATTGAACTTGAATATATTGAAGCTACATAATACATATAAAAGACTACTACTTAGTGTATATATTACTTGAGTTCTGCTGACCATATAACCTATTACTCTAAAATAGCGAGAATTAAAATTATGTGATACCCTTTAAACCTCACTAAGTTTTGAACCAAATTTAGTCTCAAATTCTTGACATATCTCTTACAATTGTAGTGAATGTAGACAACCCATCTGACATCTACTTTCATCTAACTTTCTCATCTATAAAATGGGATTAAAGTAAATCCTACCTGTCACTTAGTTGTTTTATTTTGTGGTGCATTTTGCTCAGCCCCATTCTGGCACTCAGCAAATGTTGAGTGAATATTAGCGCCACTGAATTTCCATATGAGCAGTTTGAAAATATGGCCTGTGACATGAGTCACCAAAATTTTCAATATGTCCCCAGCATTTATAATGAAGGATTCAATCATTGTAAGACAAATAATATATACAAAATTCTGTGATAGGAAGAATATTGATTTTCCAATGATATGCATGTCCTAATTCCATGAACCTGTGACTCATGCTATCTCTGTCACACGGCAAAGGAAACTTAAAAGATTAATTCATAGTTAGGAACTTCTATTTAGGACCTATTTTCAAACTGTACAAATAAACAAATGAAAGTTACGTTTCTGATATTAACTTTCAAATGGATAAGACATCGCTGTACCATTTTCAATACTTTCAGATTGGTTTTTCTGCAAAAATCATTTTGGTGGAAACCAAAATGATTATCTTTTATTCCTATAAAGAGTAAGGATGGTTTTGATGGGGCTGAATAGACCAATATTCAAGGGACACTTTTTTCTAAGTGTGGAAGGCAGAATAATGGCTTCGCAAAGAGGTCCAAATCCTAATTCCTGGAACTTGTTAATATGTTCACCACATGGAAAAGAGGAATCATGATAGCAGATGGAATTGAAGTGTTAATCAGCTGATCTTAAAACAAGGAGAAGATCTTGGATTCTCTGCACAGGCCCATTGAACTCATAGCGTCCTTTAAAAGTGGAGAAGAGTGGTACAAAATTCAAGTCAGAGTGATAACACCCATGAGTAAGATTCAACTGGCCACTGCTGTCTTCGATGAGGTTAGGAATGAAACCAAGGAATGTGGCCACCCTCTACAAGTTGGAACAGGGAAGGAGAGGAGTTTTTCTTAGAGCCTCCAGAAGGACACAGCTTGGCTGACACCTTCACTTTAGCCCAGTGAAACTGGTTTTAGATCCCCGACCTCTCAACCACAACATAAATTTCTATTGTTTCAAGCCACTAAGTTTCTAATCATTTGTTATGTCAAAAACAGAAAACTAGTTCAGATTTCTATTTATCTTTCCCCTTAAAGGTATGTCTTTTAAACTTTCCTTCTTTTATTCAAACAGCTCCCTTGTATCCTTTCTAAAAGAAAGAAAACCAAATTTTTAATTTGACATTCATTATAACTCAACTCTTAGTCTCGACCAGCCTTTCCAATCTTATCTCTCAATGTTTCTAAACCAGTGATTTTCAGCCAGTTGACTGCGGCACACTGTATGCCATGAGAGGATCTTAAGTGTGCCACAAAAAAATTTTAAATATCATTAATTAAATTATTTTTGAAATAAATTCAAAGCACAGTAAGTATATACATTTTTTTACTCTTTTTTTAAATCAGCATAATTTAAGGGTGTTATGAAAGTTTAACTATAGGTTCAAGTGTGTCATGAGATTTAAAAAAAGGTTGAAAAACACTGTTCTAAACTCAGGGCTGTAAGAATTACCATAAATGTAAAGGTGTCATGTGGACTACTACATAGGTTTTTCCATTGCTCCTAAAATTAAAATATCTATACAGGATTTTGTTGTTGCAAAACAGGGAGAAATAACTCATGAAAAATATTCAATAAAGGACATACCATGTTTGATATATCTAAAAAATCCAGCAAAAAGTCTCACATTAACCAAAGATTTATCCAGGTCCTTGAATCATATGCTCCAGAATCTATCCCCATCTGTCCCCATCTCTGTATTTTTCTGCTAATTTTATTCTCAAACTCATTTTCTAAGTTTGCATTTTACATGTTTTGCAAACTAGCAGAGGTTCTTTCTGAATAGCTCATGTATCAAATAAAGCTCTGGCTGAGACAGAGTTTCCCAGAAAGCAAAGTTTGAAGCAAGGATTAAGGTCTTAACACCATTTTTTTTTTTTTTTGCAGTTTTTTGGCCAGGGCTAGGTTTGAACCTGCCACCTCCAGCCTATGGGGCTAGTGCCCTACACCTTAGAGCCACAGGTGCCACCCAAGGTCCTAACACTTTTTGTAAGAGGTTCAAATCAGGTACATGAAGGCAGGGAAAAAATGAAAGTGAGGTTAGGATGCAATATAAACCTTTAGCATGCTATTCTTCAGAATATAGTACAGAGAGACATGGTTATAGTACTCACAGTTGGCATGTACGGTAGGCACATAGGATGTCCCACAAAGATGGAAAAAAATTAAATAAACCAGAACAACAAGAAGAAACACAGTGAAATCTTCTTGTCTCTCATTTTCCCATTGCTTGGCGTTCCTTTGAGGAGGCCAGATTCCAGGCCCCATGCTATGTTACTACACCCAAACCTCAGATTGGAGTGGCAAACTGCACAGTTGGCATGTACAACAAAGGAGAAGAGAAGGATGCAGTTAAGGGTATCTGAGGAGCACACTGCCTAGCTCCCCAACCAGGCTCGGAACGTCCAGCTTAGGTCCTCTGTCAGTTTCTGAGCTGGTCACTGTGGCTGGAGGTTATGGAGTTCTGGCCACAGCCTTTAATTGCTTGTGCACTCCTGAAGCCAGAGATGGGTGGGTGTTTGCTCACATGCAAATCTAGTGTGCTGTTATGACAAAAAAGGTAAAGAATATTGGAGAAGCCCAAGCAACAAACTTCAACCTCTCTCAAAGTCATCAGTTATACCTAAAAAAATCCTAAAGATCCCAAACCAATGCTTATAAAAAGTTTCATGATAACTCTGCTTTCTCCTGAATACTGAATTTCCTGCATGGCACTTACCACTTACTGTTTGTCCTGTAGTAGTATACATCACCTGGGAGACTTTAAGCTCTTCAAGTGTTATATAAAATTAGTTGAAAAACATATATGTAGATGTAGATTGTATTTACTTACGTATTGTAGAAAACATTTATTTAATTCTACTACATGCTATGCACTATTCTGTACAAAGGAAAGCAGAAATTCTTGACTATCAGAAGATCCTTCTAAAGAAAAATGTATTTATTTAAATAGATCATTATAATACGATCTGAAGAGTTTTAGCAGAGTTGCCTACTATACATCCTGTGTGAGTCAGACCCTCATCAGGAACCAGTCTAACTCCAGAAATGACGTCGAGAGGAGCTATACACACATGTGTGAACAGTGTTATGGGGCAGGGAGGCTCACGAAGACTAGAAACAGCAGGAACACGTTATCATTCCCGAAACACAAAGAGCAAGAAGAAGCAATAGAGTTATTGAAGCATAAGGTGAACTAGAGCCTTATAGGAAAGACTGTCTAATAGGAAAGGGGTCAAGGAAGAGCAGGCCAACTAGAAAAAAGCTTAGAATAGGTAGAGAATAGGTAAGAATGGCCTCCTCTCTCACTGACACATCTATGTCCACCTTACAATATCCTCTGGGCACCTCCCATAGACTGAGCCCAAACAGATGACCATATGGCAAGTTAGGAAGTGGGAGAGGACTTGGAATCAGGCTCCTGGGCATTGGGGCAGGAAGAAAAAGACTGGACAAAGCACCAGGGTCAGACAAAGGTGGCATAAGAACCACACATAGTCAGTGTGAAGGAATGTGTGCATCTTGGTGTATTTGAATGGAAGGGACAGGAGACCTTCAGGGAGGAGGCGAAGTGGAAACACATCAAAGACAATCTGAGTACAGACAATTGCACAAAGAGGTGAGAGGACCTTGGAAGGACAAGAAGGGCAATGTGGCTCCCGGGAGTAGGAATTGGCTGGAGGAGTCTGGAAAAATTATCTATAATCTGTATAATGTGCCTCAGCCACTAATGCAGGCTGATATTTACTAAATAGTGCTGGGTGACTGAATGCCCAAATGAATTAACTGAAATTTCCCTTACACTGATTTCTGTACAAATCAAGAATGGCAAATCCAGTATTTCTGATTATCATAATGTAACTCTGGTAGACACTCTCTTGCAAAACACATCTTGATAATTCAACCTCACTGGATACCAATTGTTTTTGTAATTAGCTTTTTGTGATTATTTATAATAGATAATTCACTCTGAGCTTGAGATGTTCAGTAAGATTTTATACCAAGATATGTGTATGCCTTTTCATTGTATTTTAAATTTCAAAGGAATTGATAGAATAGATGTAATTACTACCTTTATCAAATTTAAATTAAGTTCAGAACTATAACACCAGATAAGATAAAAATGGAACCCAAAATGTAATGTTAATGATTAATGCAAATAAAATACAAACTAAAAGGAAAAAATGAGCCTGTAACCTCATACTATTTTTCCATTCTAGTAAATCTAAAGTATCTTGGTTGTAATTAATGATCTAGTATCTTTAAAGTCTGTGGCGAAAATGAGAACTGTAAACTACATGAATTAAATCTCTTTGGGAGAAATTGAAGTTTGACATTACCAAACACAAATCCTGCATGTCACTGTATTACATCATCACTGCCAGCTTGTCTAATCTTTGATAAGGGCCTTGTATATGCTATAACGTTTAGACTCCATAACGACCCAGGTACGAAGTAGGGTCTTTTTTTTTTTAAGTAGGGTCTTTTTTTTTTGAGTAGGGTCTTTTATCCCCACTTTATAGATAAGGAAAGTGCTTTAAAGGGTTTCAGTTTACATTAGACAATGCAAGACAAATAAACCATGGAGCTGGTCTTCAGACTGAGATCTAACTTTATAGCTCATACCCTGATTCATTATACTTTTTATGAATACAGGGTACACTTTTATACAAATAAAAAATCTTCAGCTTGGTGCCTGTAGCTCAGTGGCTAGGATGCCAGCCACATACACCGGAACTGGTGGGTTCAAATCCAGCCTGGGCCAACTACAACCAAAAAGTAGCTGGGCGTTGTGGTGGGCGCCTGTAGTCACAGCTACTTGAGAGTCTGAGGCAAGAGAATCATTTAAGCTCAAGAGTTTGAGATTGCTGTGAGCCATGCCACCATGTAATTCCATCAAAGGTGACATAGTAAGACTTTGTCTCAAAAATAATAATAATAAGGACGGCACCTGTGGTTCAACAGAGTGGGGCGCTAGCCCCATATGCCGGAGGTGGTGGGTTCAAACCCAGCCCGGCCAAAAACTGCAAAAATAATAATAATAATAATAATAATTAAAGATTTTCATCTGTTTGTATGCTCATAACCCAACCATCTTGAGGATCTCGGTCAAGTGTTCGTATTTTCTGAAATCATTGTCCATTGCCCCAGTCAGAAGTTTTGGATCCCACTTTTAAGTCTCTAAGATTTGTGTTTTGAGTGTAACTAATATTTGTTTTGAACATAGCAGGAAGGAAGCCCTGCCTTTTACAACATTTTTGTTTCTAAAAGTCAATGTATAAATAAAAATGTCATCAGTCTACAGCTTTTTGAATTTTCACAAAGAAACATACCATTTTAACCAACATATACAAGCAAAAAACAACATTATCAAGATCTCAGAAACCTCTTTTTGCTCTTTTGAAAAATCATTTTTCCTTCCCTCATCCCCAAAGGTTACTGTTATCCTGATTTCTAAGAACATAGGCTAGTTTGGGGCAGGTATTATTTTAAGTACCTTAATTTAACACCGTTGAGCCCTAGGCACAGAAAGAATCTAAATAACTTACTCAAGGTAACACAGCTGGTGAATCGTACAGTTGGGCTCAAGTTGCAGCAGTCAGCTGCAGAGAGCATTCACTGATCCCACACTTCTGTCTAGTTCATGTGGCAAATGAGCACTTTATCCCTTGTTTCCTCATTAGTGTGGCTATACTTTATTTATCCCAGATAAGCAGTAAGCTCCTAAAGAGATGGTTTATGTCTAATTCATTATATTCAATATTCAGTGTGGCCTAAAGCATATCTATTCAACAAATATTTGCTGGCTGATTGGAAGAAAGAAGGAATGAAATGAAACAAATACGGGTTTGTTTTAAATGTTGTGCAATGGCTCTCTAGAACCTTGGCAATATGAAAGTGATTTTCCACCCACAGTTTAAGGCACTGCTTTTTTATTTCTTAATGGCCATCAAAAAATACATTTTAGCCAGTCCCAAATCATTCAGCATTTTTCAGTAATTGGGTATTTTTCATTAAGTATAGTCAAATAAGCAGTAAAATCTGTGCAGAACATGTAATGGTAGTCTGATGGGATTTGGAAGAGTAGAATTTTCCCTTAATGTGAATGGTCTCCTCTCAGGCAGCATCTTTCAGACTCATATTACAAGATGCTTGGTGGTTTCTTCACTTTTTCTTTTCCTCTGCTGACATTTCTTATTGCTATAAGCAAGACGACTTTGATAAATACCTCTCCGTCACTTCCTCAGAAGTAGTAATTCCACTGGGTGCTAAAGTACATTCTTCCCCAGTATTACAATGAATATCTCCATTGGTGTAAAGATTAAGCAAGAGAGGCAACATCAGTAGATGTCAAAACAAGTCCTTCAGAGTTAGTACTCCTTAAGATTTTAGAGGGTGACAAGTTGAGCTCATTATGGCCTGGAGAGGTAAAGTGAGTTGACCAGTGTCACTAGCTTACTAAAGGAATACCATATCTTGAAACCTTGTCTTCCCAACTCTCAGAACCATGTTCATTCCACTGCTAATTAAATGGAATATCTTCTCCCTTTTAGTGAAGATCTGTCAATGGATCACCTCTCTTGATCCTGCTCGAAGTTAACATTGCTCATTTCTCTTTAATATAGCCTGGACAAAGGGTCCCTTTGTTCCAGATACTACTGTCCCTTTCTTTGCTCTGTCTCTTGCCAAAAAGCTGTCAATAGCCCACACAGTCTGTTACATGCGGTGCTGAAAGAGAAGTCAGAAACTGATTGCAGGCAAGATGAATGTTTAATCATGTTAATCTGGGAGAGTCATGGAATCTGTCCTTCTACCCAATGAAGAGTCCCATTTTGCATGAGATTCCGTTTGAAAGTTATTCTGCACACAAACCAAATCTAAAATATAGCTTCCATGTATATATATATTTTTCAGATTAACATGAGGGTACAGACGTTTAGGTTACATTGTTTTCATTTCTAAGGTGAACTTCAAGTCGTAGTTGAGCCCTTTACCCAGGGGGCATGCTGAAGACCCTCATATTACAAACATTAGGTGAGAACCCACCAATCATTCTCCCTCCTCCCCACCTACCACCAATCATCCTCCCTCCTCCCCACCCACCACTCTTCTTTCTCTGCCCCCTCACTAGACTATACTTCTGTTTTTCTTTCGTGTGGGCCTCTAGTTGTTTATATATTGGTTTCATATTAGTATTGAGTACATTGGATGCTTCTTTGCATTCTTATTATACTTTACTAAGACGAATGTGTTTCAATGCTATCCAGGTACACACTAAAGATGTAAAGTCTATATCTTTTCTTGTGGCTGAATAGTACTCCATGGCATAAACATGCTACAGTTTGTTCATCCATTCATAAGTTGATGGGTATTGGGTTGCTTCCATGTCTTGGCAATTGTGAACTGAGCTGCAATAAACATTCTAGTACAAATGTCTTTGTGGTAAAATGATTTTTTTTTCCTTCTGGGTAGAAATCTAGTAATGGAATTGCAGGATCAAATGGGAGGCTGACTTTTAGTTCTTTGAGAATTCTCCATACTTCTTTCCATAGAGATTGTATTAGTTTGCAATCTCACCAGCAATGCAAAAATGTTCCCTTCTCTCCATAGCCAGGCCAGCATCTGCGGCTTTGAGACTTTGAGATGTGAACTATTCTGACTGGGGTTAGGTAATATCTCAGGGTGGTTTTGATATCTATTTCTCTGATGATTAGGGACAATGAGCATTTTTTTTTTTTTTTTTTTGAGAGAGAGAGTCTCACTTGATTGCCCTCGGTAGAGTGCTGTGTTGTCACAGCTCACAGCAACCTCCAACTCCTGGGCTTAGGCGATTCTCTTGCCTCAGCCTCCAGAGTAGCTGGGACTACAGGTGCTTGCCATAGTGCCCAATATTTTTTATTGCAGTTTGGCAGGGCTGGGTTCGAACCTACCACCCTCAGTATATGGGACCAGTGTCCTACCCACTTAGCCACAGGCACCTCCGACAATGAGCATGTTTCATGTGTTTGTTGCCTATTTGTCTGTCTTCTTCACAGAAGTTTCTGTTCAAGTCTCTTGCCCACTTATACATGGGGTTGTTTGCTCTTTTCTCGTTGATTAGTTTGAGTTCTCCATAGATTCTAGTTATCAGCCCTTTGTCAGATTTATGGCTTACAAATATCACCTCCCATTGAAAAGGCTGTCTGCTTACTTTAAATGGAGTATTTTTAGCTGTGCAGAAGCTTTTTAGCTTGATCATGTCCCATTTATTTATTTTAGGTGTTGCTGCAATTGCCAAAGGGGTCTTCTTCATAAAATCTTTTCTCAGGCCGATTTTGTCAAGCAAGAGTTTTCCCTACACGCTCAATGTTTGGTGTCTTATATTTAATTCTTTGATCTATTGAGAGTCAATTTTTGTTAACAGCAAGAGGTGTGAGTCCAATTCTGTCCTCTACGTTTGGCTAAACAGTTCTCCCCGCTCTGTTTAGTAAATAGAGATTCTTTTCCCCAGAGCATGCTTTTGTTTGGTTTATCAAAGATTAGATGGCAATATGTGGCTGGTTTTATTCTAGGTTCTCTAGTCTATTCCATAGGTCTACATCTCTGTTTTTGTAAGAGCACCTATTCACTTGTTGGTGTATAGACTTAGACTCATTGTATAAACTGAAGTCTGATAATAGGATGCCTCCAGATTTGCTTTTATTTCTTAAAATTGTATTGGATTTTTTTTGATTCCTCATTAAATAAAGTACTATTGTTTCAAGTTCTTCAAAGTCCGACAGTGATGGTTTGATGAGGATTTAGTTAAATCCATAGATGGCTTTGGATAGTATGGAAATTTTAACAATGTTGATTCTTCCCAACCACCAGTCCATATATATTTAAATACGGTTTTGATGACTTGTGATAGCAGGCATTGAGAAGTTCTACAAATAGCAGTGAAGACATGGACTGAAATTCTTGCTGAGCTCCATGTGGTAGCCTGAATGGTGGCTTGCTCCCAAAACTGTCTCCATCCTCATCCCCAGAACGAGTGAAAATGTTATAAGGTACCTGGCAGATGTGACTAAATCAAGGATCTTGAGAAGGGGAGATTACTGTGGCTCATTCACATGGGCTTAGTACAATCACTGAGAGAGACCAGAGAATCAGAGTCCAAAAAAGTGATATGATGGCAGAAGCAGAGACAAAGTTGGAAGATGCTGCTGGAAGGGGGATGCAACCATAAATCATGAACACAGGTACTCTGGATGGCAGAGGGCACGGAAATGAGACTATACAAAGACTACAGCCTTGTTAACAGTGTAGATTTCTGGCCTCCACAAATGAAAGAGAACAAATTTGTATTGTTTGAAGCCACTACTGCACCTGTCGTGTTTTCTTTTTCTTTTCTTTTCTTTTTTTCAGTTTGTTCATTTGTTTTATAGAAGTATTATATAGACCTCATGTTGAAAAAGAGACTCAGAAGATAGACAGATTATGAACCAAAGAGATGAAGACAACCCCAAAATAAGTAAAAAAAAAAAAAAATTAAGAGCTAAAAGAGGTTCCAGATTTTCATCAACTATATACAAAAAATGGAGAAAATACTGGAATTCATTCCATTATAGTACTTTACTACAACAATGTTCAATTGCACAGAATGACAAAATTCTTTGTAGCTTCCATTGTACAGATTAGCTTGTTAAATCTCAAATTAAATAAAATATTGTTATAGAAATCGTGGCATTGAAGAACTCTTGTAATATTAAGGAATGTCCTTAACTGATTTGATAAAATTTAAAATTCTAAGAGGAAAATTTACATTATGGTAACTTATGTGTTGACCACGTGTGTGTGTGTGTGTGTGTGTGTGTGTGTTGAGTCACCATCTGGTTCTATATTAAAAGAGGCACTATTAACAAGAGTATATAAAGCCCTTGAACAAAATTTAAAATTTAAATGCCATGTATTCTCCTACATAAAATTCATCCAATCAGCTAAATTTCAAAGGTTCCAAAAGATTAATTTGTGTGAAATTGGTATAGGCAAAACCAAGAATGGATGTGGTAAGTTGAATCATGTGACCCTTAAAAACACACCCCACAATCTAATGCTTAGAACCTGAAAGTGTTACTTTACAAGGTGAAAAAAAGTCTTTGCAGATTTGATTAACTTAAGGATCTTAAAATAGGGAGATTATTTTGGATAATCTAGGTGCGGAAGGTTATGAGGTAGCTCATAAAACTGAAAGAGAACATAGAAAATCATATATTATAAGGAGAAAACCCAGGGGAATTTTGAAAGTTTGTGCAACCGGAACAAATGGATGGCATCTTACAGGTTAACTGTACCAGAACATCTCAGCTCTAAACCTGTTCTACATCTGCATTGCTTTACTTGCTCAGGAGTTCATTTCCCTATAGGGAGAGATTGGTTGGGTTAACTTGTCTCAAGAAGTTAACTTGCCTGGGGAGGGTAGAATACCTAATTGAAAGTCCCATCAAGAGCACATGCAATGCGAAAGACTAGTATCCAAAGAACGATGTGAGGCGCAGAAGAAAGGTGGGATGAATGCTGCACAGACTAAATACGCACATGCAGGAAGTGAATGTTCTCTACAGTGGTGCCCGGGGTTGCCCAGTGACTTGCCCAAGCCACCTATCAAAACATCGGGCTCAGCCCTTCCTCAAACTACTTCATTTAAATTAAAGAGTCCATGCATGTGCAATATACCCGCTAAACTTTGCCCGCAGAGTTTCAGTTCTCCCATAGACGCAGTAAGAGCATTGAGGATATAATAACTGCTAAGGGTTCTTCCAACTTTTAGTGTTCCCCTTGTGTGAACCAGCCTGTTGCTCTGAGGCAATGGATGGTTTTTATCATTGACAACAGATATATTCATTTCATTCTTATTTACATAG
The DNA here is from genome assembly GCA_963574655.1 of Perodicticus potto. NCBI lineage: Eukaryota > Metazoa > Chordata > Mammalia > Primates > Lorisidae > Perodicticus > Perodicticus potto. The sequence goes on from CAUYRH010128824.1 coordinate 14,892, forward strand.
ACAGAAGCTATGTAGGGACAAGGTCTCTTCAAGGCTGGAATACTTCCTTAATAACATGAACAAAATAGCATCTGGTATCAATCTTTTCCCATGGACTTGACTATAGTGATTTAAAGCTTTCGTTCTTTGAATTCAAAATCTAATTTTTAATGCACTTTCTGTCAGCTGTCTTCATGGATTCTAAATGAGTTTCTGTCATCCTGACATACTCCCAGATAAATTGAAACTTAACTAGCGAAAAAGTAAGTGTTAAAAACAATTTGGTTCTGAATGCAATAAATGTGGTATGTATTTAGGTTACTTTCCCCCTAAATTGTCATTGGCTTCTCTGTATTAGTGTGCTGATGAACTTGTGTGATGATCAACTACTTCTGTAATTTACTGTCTGACAATAGATGGAAGGCAAAGCCAGGCTGACTTTGACTAAATCTGTTAAGCATTATTCCTTTTCAAGCAAAGATTCAAATAATTCTTTTTTCAACATAATCTAAAATTTCAAAGCACTTCAGCTATAATTTCCTCCAACTGTACACTTTAAGTGGATGAGAAACCATTTTACTTGAAGAATAACCATTATGATTATCAAAGGTGGGTGAGAAAGTGATATTATGGGTATAATATCACTATATATTCCCATATTACTGGTATAGAACCAGGAAAATTAAGCTAGGGAGAGAGAGAAAGAAGACACACACACGCACACAGAGACAGAGAGAGAGAGAAGACAGAGAGATTAAAAATGGGGTCTGGGTGTGTGCCACACCTTTTGGGGGCAAAACATGATTGTAAGAGGAACTTTACCCAACAAATGCAACCAGTGTAACATGGTTTCTTGTACACTCAATGAATCCCCAACAATAAAAAGAAAATGTGGTGTTTAATTAAGCTCTGTCCAGCTGTCCAGCTCAGGAAAATCTACCTACCTAAGGCCTTCAACACTAATACTTCAAGGTTCTCAGTTCATTCAAAATACATATAATCATCCACATTTGTAAAGCAATTCACTACTTTGATGTGTCTTCCCTTTTCAGAGTCTCAAAAAACACTTTAAGCACAAAAATCTCCATTTACAAATGAGGAACCTGAGGATTCATGAGGATAAGTGACTTATTCCATGTCATACAGCTGGTTGATGGCAGGCACTACCTTAGAACTGGGTCTCCATCTCTTTGCCTACTGTAACTTTCATTTCATTTCACTGTCTTTACCCCAGAGATATTTGTTAACTTCCATGAGATATTAATTATATTCTTTCCATGGAACTTCCCCGAAAAAGTTCTGTTTGAGAACATTCTCCACAAAGCAGTACTGTATATTTCTTTTTCTAAAAACAAGAATCATTTATTTCTGCTGATAGGCTCACTTCCACATCTGTGGTCACTTGTGCATGCCCAATGAGTCTAGGTAAGTCATTTAAGGAGTCAGATTTGGCTTCTGAGACACTGACATTTTTTTTCTACACAAGGAGAGTAACCTGCCACACTATACCTTGCTGATGGAGAGTATAAAGCCTTAAGACAATCTGATGTGAAAAATTCCTTGGCAAAAGTGTTGTATGGGCCCTGTCAGTCCGAGTAATCTGACTTCTGACATCTCATTTGCTGGGCAACACATTTAAACAGTTGAGGCTCCATGTCATTAACTCTAAAATAGGAGTGAAAAAAGCATTCCTTTAAGAACTAAATAAGCTAATGCATGAAAAAGCATATTGCCCAGTAAAATATTAATTTTAATGACATGACTTTTTTTTTCTTTTTTTTTGAGACAGAGTCTCAAGCTGTTGCCTTGGGTTGAGTACTGTGTCATCATAGCTCACAGCAACCTCCAACTATTGGGCTTAAGCAATTCTTTTGACTCAGCCTCCCAAGTAGCTGGGATTACAGGTGCCCGCCACAAGGCCCAGCTATTTTTTGGTTGTAGTTGACATTGTTGTTTGGCAGGCCTGGGCTGGATTCGGACCCACTAGCTCCAGTGTATGTAGCTGGCGTCTTAGCCCCTTGATCTACAGGCACCAAGCCAAGATGACATTTTTCAAAAAGGAGGGCCAGTGCATACCACAGATGATCTTTGTGATGACGGTATTGTGTGGGAATGGGAAGGGAATGTTGCAGAGCATCTATAGCAGATGCTGTAAGTACCTGCCCATTGTCTCCTCAGGACTGACCAATCTTACCCCCACTGTAGCTTCCAGAAGCAAGCACCTGAGGGCTTTCTCTGGCATGCTTGCCTGGTGATAGAAACAACAGAATTGCAGGATTTGATATTCCCAGAGAATAACTCTTAGACAATAATAGGTAAGATTTGAAGGACAAAAATACCCACCTTCTCCCTCCAGATGGAACAATTCTAAGGAATTCCTTTTTCATTATTTGCTGTACTACAATATCAGTAATTTTAAAGAAACAAGTTCTAAAGCAGCCAAATAAATCAAATAGAATATTTTCATGCTTACTCTCTCATCCAGGCCCTTCCTGGTGACTGTCTGGCATCATTGCCTTCATGCAGACTATGTGGACATGCTAGGTAAATAACTAACATTTTATGACCTGACGGGAGGACATAATGCCAAGGCTATACCCATAATAGAAATTTATTTTCTGTAAGTCATAATGTTGAACTCAATGGTGGTGGTATATATTTTGATAAGTGAAAAAAATTGTCTCAGGATAGTCCCCTATATATTTTTAAATGGGTGACTGGATAAAAGGAGGGAACTAGAAGAAAAAAATGAACATTTATTTCCATTCCAGATACTATAAAATCTTTGTTTTGTTTATTTTGCTTTTGCTTTAAGCTAGTTCATTGCTTGACTCATGGGACATACTAAGTGTCTTACAACCAATAAAATGTCCACTTAAAACCTTCTGGTTTACTGATCTATTTTGAATGTCTATTTTTAAGTTACTACAGAACACTAAGGTCATACAAGCAAAGGGGTGTATCAATCCTAAGGCCATGCCTGTATTTGTACATTTACCTTTATGTGTGTCTCTCCTAACTACTTTGTTACATATTTATCATTCATACAACCACCAAACTGCACACATGTGTATGTTTACTTGTACATATACATACATATAATTATACAGAGACACACACATTTTGGAACCAGACTGCTTCTGTTTGAATCCCAAATCTGCCAAATGATCTGTGTGACTATGAGAAAGTTACTTATTCCCTCTGTTCCTTATTTGTAAAATAGGAATGACAATAGTACATACCTCTTAGGGTTATTCTGAGGATTAAAATTGAATGAATATAAAGTCACAAAGCAAGCATGAAATTAGCATTTGTATTATTTCAGCACATGGTCTGTCAACTTATATTATGTACATATCACTAATATACATACATAGGTAGAATTTATCCAAACATGTTTCTGAATGCTATACAGGTAGAGCATAAGGATTATATGCGTGCAGCATAATGAGCAGGCAATGTGACTTTGGTGATGCTGACTAATCCCATTAAAAGGCAATCTCCCTCCTGTGGGGAGTTAAACAGGGTTTCTCTGGGTGCCCTATGATAGATCCAACCTCAAATAATTAAAAACTTTCTTAGCACCACTTGAAATATGTCTTCCAAAACCATTATCAATTCTTTCCTTACTGATTAAATTTATTTGCTTCTAATTTCAAATGAAGTTATCAATTCCTTTAAAAGAAATAAATAGCAAAAACGATAACATAAATAATCATAAGCTGTCACATTAATTGGAGTCATTTTCCTCCTGGGTGCCTCTACATAGCGCATTCCTTCCCGGATCAGCCTGCTGATCTGAGATTAATATTCAGAGCACCCTGCAGTTGCTCTTTCCACAGAGCTGTGAGGTGAAGGATCTAACAGAGGAACAAAGAGAAAACACAACTGTTCAGCACCATGGCCACTGAGGAACCCCTGCCGTGTTACTCCAGAAAGGACTAGGGGATAACCATTCTACAGAATTGAAATCATCGTCTATTATGATAAAGATAGGAAAAGTGAAAATTAAAAGGAAAATAGAAATCTTAATTAAATCCTACCCATGGCTATTTCTCATCTCTCTCTTCTTTTCCTTCCCTGCCCAGAATCTATTCTCCAGCCATATAAAACTACTGTCTCATAACCAGGTTTTATCACATCTTCCTTCTCGTTACCTATCACCCCCTGTAAATTCCTTGCCTATTCTAATAAATTTAAATATTGTCTCCTTATTGGAATATTTTGATCTTAGATATGTTTATGTCAAGATAACTGCAGATTTAGAGAAAGGACAAAGAAAATTAACATTTATTTAGGATCAACTGTGTCTCAGACATACTGCTTTGTATACGTTATATTATTTAATCCTCACCACAATTCTTTGAGATACTATTATGTTCAGGGTATAACTGAATGATTAGAGGCCTAGCTGTGTTAAATAATTAGCTCAGTGGTAGGTGTTGATGAATTGCACAACCAGGATTTGAACCTTGGCCTATCTTACTCCAAAAGTTCATGCTGTTCTACTTCAACTGCACTGCTAACATAGCATCAAATTATAGAAGAAAAATGATCTGATTTCTAGAGTCAGGAATATAAGAGGTTATCCACAGCCATTTCATAGAAATTGTTGTTATACATAAAAGGTAACCACATGTAGAACATGAGTCTGGAGTTTCAAAACATGGCTCCAAAAATCCTACAATATGGCTCCTATCTCTATGACTCCTATCTCTATGGCTCCCATCTCTATGTGCCCCCTCCTTGAACTGACAGAGTTGTGACTGCTTGTTCCCATACAGTGAAGCCAGTGGAAAAGAAGTGGCACTCCATGACTTCTGAGCAGAATCCCTTAAAGGTCCTGGGACCTTCCCCATGTTTGCTGAAGCATTTGCTCTTAACTGAAGTAAAGCTCTTAACTGGAGTAAAGAAGTCTGACTTCCTTAAAGCCACCATGTTTTGAGAAAGCCAAATCACACAAAGATGATTTGCTAACAACTCTTGTATTTGTTTCAGTGCAGGCAAGATCCAGACATATGACTGAATGAGGCACAGCCCTTTACTCTTCCCAGTTGAGGGCTCAGGCATTTTGAAACACAGATGGGCTCCCTCCATGCCCTGCCTGAATTCCTAACTTCAGAATCTATGTGCATAATAATTGAGTTGTCTTAAGTGCCTAAATTTTGGGATATTTGTTGCACATCAAAAATAATAATACTGATGATAAGAGGCTCAGCACCGACTCAGTGAGTAGGGTGCCGAAGCTGGTGGGTTCGAGCCTGCTAAAAACAACAATGAGAACTGCAACAAAAAAATAGCCAGGAGTTGTGGCAGGCGTTTGTAGTCCCAGCTACTCAGGAGGCGGAGGCAAGAGAATCACTTAAGCCCAAGACAGTTTGAGGTTGCTGTGAGCTGTGATACAACAGCACTCTACTGAGGTGACATAATGAGACTCTGTCTCAAAAAAAAAAATAATAATATAGAGAAATGAAAAATTGTTACTTAGGTCTAATAGCATATCAGGCACAATTTTAAACTTATAAAGAAAACAAAGGTGAAATTCATGTGATCTTTGAATACAAATCTACAAAGAGTAAAGAGCCTACATATAGGCTATTATTTCTGATTCTGAATGGAATTAGAAAAAAAAAGAAGGTATTTTTTTTCAAGTTAGAGCTTAAAAATCAAAAGTGCGTAAATAGTATTTTGAGAGACTCAAAAGTAGTAATAGTGTTTCCGAAAGGAGAACCATGAACAACCTACACATTCTTTTGGAAAGGACATGTGGTACAGAACAATCAGAATATTTAATCTCTGAAAGAGAGTGAAAAGTGAGAGAGGACCGTTAAGAATTTTGAGTTTTCTCCTTGGAAGTTTTTGGTCGATTCCATAGAAAATGGGGAATCCTTGAAGATTTGGAAGATTTTGAAGCATTTTCTGATGGTATCTGCATATAGAGTGGAAGCTAAGGAAAAGGTGGTTTAAAAAGATATTGACAGATGCATTCAATATTCTATCTTATGGATGATAAAACCCATATAAGATGAAAATATTCTATCTTATGGATGATAAAATAAAGTCCGTGATCATAGGAATAGAGAAAATGGGAACATAAAACTTTTTTAGGGAAAATTTATTCAACCAAAAATAAAAAGAAGAAATGCATGAAATGCCTGGTAAGTCACAGAGGAGGAAATGCAAGATAATGAGAAATAATATTTTTGTATATATTTGGCATATATTAAAACCAAACAAGTGCTTTTTCTATTTTTTTATGCAAAGAAATCCATTCACTGCTGATAGAAGACGTAAAGTACATTAGACAATCTTTTTTTTTTTTTTAATTGTTGGGGATTCATTGAGGGTACAAGAAACCATGTTACACTGAATGCATTTGTTAGGTAAAGTCCCTCTTACAATTGTGTTTTGCCTCCAAAAGGTGTGGCACACACTAAGACCCCACCCCCCTCGCTCCTTCCCTCTCTCTGCTCTTCCTTTCCCCACCCTTCCCTCATTCTTTCTCTCTCTACTCTCCCCTTCCCTCACCCCTGCCTTGTCAATAATTGTCACTAATTGCCCTCATATCAAACTTGAGTACATGGGATTCATGCTTCTCCATTCTTGTGATGCTTTACTAAGAATAATGTGTTCCACTTCCATCCAGGTTAATACAAAGGTTGTAAAGTCTCCATTTTTTTTAATGGCTGAATAGTATTCC
>CAUYRH010128825.1:0-17306 GCA_963574655.1 Perodicticus potto
TTGGAATCGAATAGAAAACCAGGAGATGAAACCAATAACTTACAACCACCTAATCTTTGATAAACCAAGCAAGAACATACACTGGGGGACAGACTCCCTATTCAATAAATGGTGCTGGGAGAACTGGATATCCACATGTAAAAGACTGAAACTGGACCCATACCTTTATCCACGTACAAAAATTGATTCAAGATGGATAAGGGACTTAAATTTAAGTTTCTAGAAGATTGTTCCAAGAATATGTTAGCTTTATAGGTACGTGGTAACATCGTATCTTGGTTTTACATGAAACGATAAAAATCCTCAAAGAAAGCATAGGAAAAACACTGGAAGATACTGGCCTGGGGAAAGACTTCATGAAGAAGACTGCCATGGCAATTGCAACAACAAAAATAAACAAATGGGATTTAATTAAACTGAAAAGTTTCTGTACAGCTAAGGAGACAACAATCAAGCAAATAGACAACCTACCCAAAGGGAAAGGATATTTGCATATTTTGAATCAGACAAAGGCTTAATAAATAGGATCTATACAGAACTTAAATAATCCACATGAAAAAAGCCAACAATCCCATACATCAATGGAGAAGAGAGATGAACAGAACCTTCTCTAAAAAAGACAGACAAATGGCTAGCAAACATATGAAAAAATGCTCATCATCCCTAATTAATAGAGAAATGCAAATCAAAACTACTCTGAGATATCATCTAACGTCAGCAAGAATGGCCCATATCACAAAATCTCAAAACTGCAGATGCTGGTGTGGATGTGGAGCAAAAGGAACACTTTTACACTGCTGATGGGACTGCAAACTAATGCAACCTTTTTGGGAGGAAGTATGGAGAAACCTCAAAGAACTCAAGCTAGACCTCCTGTTTGATCCTGAAATCCCATTACTAGGCATCTACCCAGAAGGAAAAAAAAAACCCTTTTATTATAAAGACACTTGTATTGGACTGTTTATCGTAGCTCAATTTACAATCACCAAAATGTGGAAATAGCCTAAATGCCCCTCAACCCAGGAATGGATTGGCAAGCTGTGGTATATGTACACTATGGAATGCTATTTAGCCATTAAAAAAATGGAGATTTTGCAGCATTTGTATTAACCTGGATGGAGGTGGAATACATTATTCTTAGTGAAGCATCATGAGAATGGAGAAGCATGAATCCTATGTATTCAACTTTGATATGAGGACAATTAATGACAATTAATGACACGGTGGGGGTTGGGGAAGGGAAGAGCAGACAGAGAGAAGAAGGGATGGGGTGAGGGAAAGGAAAAGAAAAACAGAAAAGAAAATAGTGACTAATTCTCACATAAGTTGGATTTAATTTTGACCAAAGTACATTATTTGAACAATAATTTTTAATTCAACTTGTTAATATGTTGTTTAGGATATTGCACCCTCATTTATAAGTGAAATATGTCTGTAATTTCCCTTTATAATAATATATTTTTTCCAATTTTAATATCACGTATATCCAGATGAAAAAAAAGTAACATTATGGAGAGAAAATCTTTCTTTAATTAAAGTATAAGAGAGGACATTAATGACAGTCTTTTTTGTCTTCATATTCCCCATGAGCTCTGAGTACATTTGTTGTAATCTGCCAGATTATTAGTACAAGGTTTGCCATGCCTCCATATCGTTCAGAACAATGAATAGTTAAGATGCAATCGCATATTATGGTGTGTGGCCATGGCACTCATATCAGCAGATCAGGAAATGTTCTGTGTAATGAATTTTATCTTAGGTGCTAAAATAATTTGCAGAGACGAGGACGAGGACACAGCAGACGGACAGACACGGCTGGCTGAGGACTCGCCCACAGAAATAACGTGGGCTCATGCAGAGAACTTTTTACAAAATAGACTGTTTCAGTCACATATCACAACTGTCATGACACAGACTAGAACCATAATCTGGAGGATGTTAGGCTTCTCCGTGTCTATGTCACCTCTCACTTTCCCTCAGTAAGTTTCTCAGTTATCTTGTAATGACAGAGACGACTTTTTAACTGTGGAAAACTAAGTGCTCTTGATTCTCCAAATGACGCCTCCGTATGTACAGTGGATATTATGGGAATGAGAAATTGGGCCACAAACTTAGAAAAGTTCTGAAGTGCTTAGAGGGATGATGGGGCCACATAATTGAAGCTGATAACAGATCAAGAACATATGGTCAATCATAAAAATGCACTGTAAAAATGTAGCAGGCACGCAGCCCAAACTAGGATTGTACCTGAGAAAAATGCGTCATGTGACAGAAATCGCCTTTTCTCACTCTGTTCCATGGAATATACAGTGATTTCCTAGTAATTAATTATAATAATTAATTATTAATTATTAATAGTAATTAATTAACAATTTTCTTGTTTTAAACTTATGGAACTATTTTCTTATTTAACATGTTTAAGAAATGGAACCACCTATATTTTCTAGATAGAGAATTATAATGTGCATTAGAATATTAAAAGCTGGAGAAGTTCCACACTGAAACATGCCTCCAACTTGGTTTACCCTGAGGTTCTCGAAGATTGTTCCAAGAATATGTTAGCTTTATAGGTACATGGTAACATAGTATGTCTTGGTTTTACAGAAAATACTTGGAAAACACCAATTCCTATAAATGATAGTCTTGAAATGAAACAGGGCTAGAGAAGATTTATTACTTCTGACTTTTGACTAGATGCCCTTCAAGGAAAACAAGGTAAAGGTTAAAAGTGACTTGCTTTGTTTCTTAAAATAAGAGATGGGCTTCAGTTTGTCCCTCCTGATATGTCCCGTTAGGAAGGGAGCAGGCAGTCAGCCTTTCCATCTCCCAGCCTGGATCTCTTTCCTCAGCATATGACTGTGCAGAAAGCTCTCTGACAAAGAGAGACCCTGCCTCGAGCTCGCTGTCAGCCTCCAGCCACAGCCCTGTTCTGCTGTTTACAGCTGGCTTTCCTGAAGGAGTTGCCTGTCTGTGCCTGTGTCCTCACTCATCGCTCACTGCTCACACTGCCCAAGTCATTCATTTGCCAGTGATCATCTCAGCCTAGGCACAAGGCATGAGAAAGTCTGTACCATTATGGGCATTACATTCTTTCAATAGGAAATAACCAAAAAATGAACAAACACAAGCATAAAATAAGTTCACAGCAATTGTCAAATGGGACAATGTCCGGGGTGAGGCTCTTCTGCCACTGCCCGGTTGTCTGGAGCCGCATCTCTGACTTCTGAGACCTTACAAGGTGCTCAAGTCAAACAGAGCTGGAGGTGCGGGGCTGGTCTTGGCCACTCTGGGCCTCGTGACTTGAGCGTGTTCCTGACCAAGCCAGAGTTGTCGCTCAGAGGTGCCCTTGAAGACCCACCTTTCTCCTTCTTTAATTTTGTGGCCTCTGCTGGGGCAGCTTTCTGGGCAGTTATTTTTCTTAAATGATTGCTGGAGGTGGGACACTGCAGAGAGGCTGGGGAGAAAGAGATCAGAAGTGCAGGCGTCCAGCTCAGGCCTTAGTGGCTGGAAAGGCCAAAAGAGGCACATAAAGTGTGAAAAGGGAAGATTTGCATCATTTCACAGAGAACTTGGTAGCTTTCCTTTGTGCTGAGGACTCTTAGTTCAAAATTTTCAGCATCTAATCTGGTATTCTGTTAATATCTTTCTGTATAAAATGAGTTCTTTCTCTATGTCCTCAAATTTAAAAACCTAAGGAATAAAGATATTATCAAAGAAGGAACGAAGATAAACACATTCAGAAAAGAAAACAGATGATTAGTGCATCGAAATATTAAGCAATATTAGTAATAATAATAATATTAGTAATGATAATGTTCACATTGTCAAATAAGACATTATAGAGTGCTTTGACTCTGAGGCTCAGTAGGAAATCATCAGTTAATCTCTTACTTTTTTCCCAAAGTCTCAAAAAATAGACAACTAATATTATATAAATAAAAGTAAAGGAGAGTTTCAAAAAAAAGAAAAAGAAGAAATATTTCAAAATCATTCTACTTGGTTTTCGTTTCTAGTCCTTATCTTAAACATTGTTATTGTTATTAAAGTTTAAGCCTTTTAAATTCTGTGCAGGCAAAAAAGTGGAAACCTAATTAACACATATATATGTAAAAATAATAAAAAAATAAAATAAAATTTATGAGCATAAATACGTAAAAAAAAAGATATTATCAAAGAAGAATTTCTCTGCCCTTCATTGAAACAGCAGCAATGCACAAAGACCTAAGTATGGAAAAATTTCCAGATTTGAATATAGGACCTGAGTATATACATAAAGATGTTCCATTTAGAGGTAAATAGTTAACTGATCTATTTTGTAAGCATAAAAGTAACAGTCGACATCATAGGAAAATGATAGGGTCAATGGTATTATTTGGTCACAAATTTAAAAAAAAAATTATTTGAAACTATACTATTCAGCCATTAAGAAAATGGAGACTTTATAGCCTTTGTATTAACCTGGATGGAAGTGGAACACATTATTCTTAGCAAAGCATCACAAGAATGGAGAAGCATGAATCCTATGTACTCTATTTTGATATGAAGACAATTAATGACAATTAATGACACGGTGGGGGTGAGGGAAGGGGAGAGCAGAGAGAGAAGGAATGAGTGAGGGGTGAGGAAAGGAAGAGCAGAGAGAGGGAAGGAGCGAGGGGGGTCTTGGTGTGTGCCACACCTTTTGGGGGCAAAACATGATTGTAAGAGGGACTTTACCCAACAAATGCAATCAGTGCAACCTGGTTTCTTGTACCCTCAATGAATCCCCAACAATTAAAAAAAAATTTAAAAAGCAAAATAAAAATTAGCAAAAAATTAATAACTATAATGAATACTTAATCTCTTTAATGCATAGAGAGCTTTTTATCAATAAATAGCCATACAGGTGGTGTGGGTAAATGATATCAACCTAAAATAATTTTTAAAAGAGCAGGTGGAAAAGCCTATCAGTTCATGATGGTCACAAAGTCCTGCATAACAAACGCTAGTGTGGACAGCTAGTAGTGCCTGGCTCTCCAGTCTGCAGGCCTTTGTGGGTGCATCAGCCAAGGCCGACTCATCTGGGGGCACTGCTCATTCTGGCTTCCCACTGTGTCTTACCCTCTTCCTAGGACCTCAGGGGTGAGTATAACACGAAAGATGTCTTAAGACCTGCGCTCCCTCAAACTTAGTCTCAGAACTGCCAAACTCATGCTTTACTTGTGTGACTGGTCAATGCCAGTCAAGTCCAAAGACGGGGAGCAGAGGGAAATTTCTGTCCCTTCAGTGGGCGGAACCATAAAGGCATGTGACAAAGCTGTGTGTGAAGAGCACAGGTGGAATCTACAGCAGGACGTCGTGGCTCAGAAGCTGCTTCTAAGCAGGAATCTGTGGTCTATGCATAAAAACGATTTGCTACTGTGTGCAGAGCCTGTGGGAGCAGCCGGTGGGAGGAGTGTGGATGGGCAACGTGGATGGCATGAGGGGCGTTTGGATTCCCAGTTCAGGTAGGAGTCAACATGGATAGTGCATTTGCTGACAATAGTGTTTGTGAAAGAACATTAATGCAACACGGCTTTGAAGTTATTAGAATATCGTTGAGAGCCTGCTTTGATGTCACCAATATAGATGCTTGACCAGGTGAATCAAGGATAGTGTAGATTAATTCTCGAGATCCTTCCTTCATGGTGAAAATAGGAGTGGGTCCCCAAAGCAAAATCACACAGGTCTCCCTTGCTGGAGTTTGCTGTTAGCTCTACTTTGGATAATGGAGGAATTTTCATTGGCTGAGGGGCAGCCCATCACACAGGGTGCAGCTGGTGTGGTTGAATAGTCCTTAGGTGAACAAATCACTGGAAGCTTCATTAACGGTGAGAGTAGGAGGACTTGTTTCACTGAGGTTTGATCTCTGAAACTCCACATTAAGTGTTAATATGTCCTGTGAGGATGCCGTGTAACAAATCATCTCCACCTCTCAGTGTTTTCAGTGTCGCACTCGTGGATCTCGGAGTCCGCTTGGTCTGTTCTGCTACGGGCTTCAGGCTGCTTGTCCAGTCACAGGCCACTCAACTCTCATGCTCTTTCCATGGTGCCTGGTCACACCGTGTGTCTGAGGCTTCTGTATGCGAGATGCTTGGTAACATTCCCTCGGCCACATCCAGTGAGTTGGCCAATCCCAACATTACTGGGGCGGGAAAATAAACTCTTCCCAATCTGGTGGTAGTAATATGGCAAGGGGGCATGGATGAATGGTTTTGAGACAATGATGAAATAAAGAATTGAATCAAGAATTGAATCTACTATAAGGGCTTCACTGAGCGGCTAGAGTTTATATCCATTCATTTGCATATTGTCTCATGGGCCTGGCCCATTATATGGAACTCTTCAGTGACCTGGAGGATAATTTTAACTTTGATTTGCTGTGCCAGTGTTATCAGTGAGCCTCCCTGAGGTTATCCTGTGTGCCACAAATGTGCCGGAGTTGTCAAGCTGCTTGTGATCGTGGGAGAGACATTCGTAGAACAGGAAGCCAAGAACTCTTGCTTTGTCAAGATAGTGACCCTGACCCTTAAGTCGGAAATCCAGGTTCCAGGTGAGAAGATGATCTCAAATTTGAACTCAGACCAGTCTTCTGGGTCGCCTTTCCCACATCTTGCCCAGTAGTACTTTTAAGGATGAAAAGAGCAGGAATTCCCGCCATGTCAGTGTGTCGATACTCTCTCTTGCTCACTCTTGTCCTAGTTTGCTTTCAGGTGTTCAGGCGTCTGTGACTCTCAGGTGCTCAGAGATCATAAGTTCATGTACCTCTGAGAGGGAAAAGGGGAGGTGGGAGTGATGAGAGCTCGGTCGGGCCGGTTCTGAACTTTGGAGTTACGGGGGTGGTGTTCATGTAGTTGGGTGCCATCCCCTGTTCATATCTAGCCACATGATGACACCACTCCTCCGGAAATTCTGGGTTTTCTTAGAGATTAGTCATCTATGGGCCAAGAGAGGGAAACATCTTCCAACATTCTGAGGTTGAACACGAGCCTCATTTCCATCCAGGGAATCTGGACATTCTGCTTCTGACCATCTAGGTTTTTGGTTCAACTGATTAGTGAATTCAAGGTCTCTCATATCAGTTCTCTTTCCTGGTTGTTTGTTCCTAGTCCACAAACCTTCTGTTTATTTAGTGTACAGGTATTGAGTGTTCATTACATAACATGGACTTTTCTGGTCCTGGGGAATAGCCATGAAAAGAGCCTTATTTGGGGGCTCTCTGAGGCTTAAATTGTAAGACAAAATGTGCTTATGATCTAATGAGGAAGCAAGAAACAAATAAGAAAAGTGACAGTGAGATAGTGGGACAGCTGTGATGAAGAAAGTTATCAGAGTGATGTAATAAAGCAATTGTGGGGGTGGGAATGCAAGAAGGACAGACTTCAGGACAGATTTCCAAGATGAAATGACATCGATAATTGAACTGAGCCTTGAAAGTTGAGATAGCCACATGAGTGGCCAGGGAAAGGGCATTTTAAGCAGAGGAAACAGGACACACAAGGGCCTTGAAGTGGGACAAACTTTGGGTGTTCAAGAAACAGAAAAGGAGCCATGGTGGCTAGAATGATTCACGGTGAGGATGGGATAAGACAGGGCTGGAGAAGCAGGAGCGAGGCCTCACATGACTAGCACAGTAGGGTGAAGAGTTTGTGTTTTTTTCTGAGGGTAAAGGAATGCCTTTGAAGAGTTTTCCTTCTGTTAATATCTTTAACTCAATTATAACATTTTGTTGCAGATTGTTTTGACTGGGGCCAGGTTTGAATCCACCACCTCCAGTATACGGGGCTGGCGCCCTACTCCTTGAGCCATAGGCCCCACCTCTCACTTATAACATTTTGAAACTTACAAAAATGTAGGAAGAATCTTACAAAAAAAACAAAACAAAACAAAACAAAACAAAAAACAACAAAAACCCAAAAACCCTAATATACTTAGCACTCAGCTAAAAAGAAAAGTAAAGCAAAAAGACAGCCTTCAGAATGGGAAAAGGTATTCACAAGATATCAATCTGACAAAGGGCTGATAACTCGAATCTACAGAGCACTCAAATTAATGAACAGAAGAAGAATAAACAATCTCATATACCTCTGGGCAAGAATATGAACAGAACCTTCTCTAATGAAGACAGACAAATGGTTAACAAACATTTGAAAAAATGCTCATCATCCCGGATTGTCAAGAGAAATGCAAATCAAAACCACCCTGAGATATCATCTAACCCCAGTGAGAATGGCCCACATCACAAAGTCTCAAAGCTGCAGATGCTGGCATGGTTGTGGAGAGAAGGGAACACTTTTACACTGCTGGTAGGACGGCAAACTAATGCAACCTTTTTGGAAGGAAGTATGAAGAACCCTCAAAGAACTCAAGCTAGATCTCCCATTTGATCCTGCCATCCCATTTCTAGGCTCTACCCAGAAAAAAAAATCATGTTAATAAGGACATTTGCACTAGACTGTTTATCGCAGCTCAATTTACAATCGCCAAAACGTGGAAACAGACTAAATGCCCACCAACCCAGAAATGGATTAACAAGCTCTGATATATGTATACCATGGAATACAATTCAGCCATTAAAAAAGATGGACACTTTACATGTTTTGTATTAACCTGGATAGAGCTGGAACACATTCTTCTTAGTAAAGCATCACAAGAATGGAGAAACAAGAATCCAGTGTACTCAATTCTAGTATGAAGGCAGTAGATGATCTAATACAAGGTGTGGGGTAGGGGAATGAGAGATTGAGGAGAGGTGGGAGGGAAGGGGATGGTGGGTCATGGTGATGTCAACCGCTTGGGGATGGGACACGATTACAAGAGGGACTTTACCTACAACCACAATCAATGTAGTCTAATTCTTTGTACCCTCAGTGAATCTCAAATAATAAAAAAAAAAAATCTCAAAAAAATTTATCACTGTCTGGCACTCCTTTGTCCCAGATTATTCTACAGAAAATTCCAGGTACAATTTTATCCATAAATATTTCAGTACAACTAAGAAGTAGGACTCTTGAGAAAACACAACAGGAATATCATTATCACACATAAAGGTAATAATAAGTTGTTAATATCATCACATTGAACATCTCATAAATGTCTTTTTGGAGTTGGTTTGATTGAATCAGAATTCAAAATAAATGAGTAGATGCATTTCTGAAAACTGTGTAGGTTCCCATACTCTCTTCTCTCTCTCAACATTTATTTGGCGAAGAAACCAGGTCACTTGTCTCATAGCATTTTCTACCTTCTGGATTTTGCTGCTGGTATCTCCACGGACACGTCTGACATGTGCCTCTTCCTCAGAATGATCTGCAACCTTGGAACTATATGTAGGAATACGACCAGATTCAGTTTCAAGTATTTGGCAAGACTATTTCACGATGGAGCCTCTCTTCTGAAGGCATGTGCGGCATCCTGGCTGCTTCTCCCTGGACTTGGCGTTAAGATAGGTTAGTCAGATAGAACCCTTATAATCAGCACGGTGGCGAGCCAGGGTCATGCTGCAAAGATCACTCTGTCCAAAAGTATGGTAGGGAGTAAAGGTGATAAAAATCTTCAGCAAACTGTACTGTTTTGTTAAACCACTGAGGATGGTGGACATACCTGGCGGATCTCTCTCTGCCTTTATTGCAGGGTGGAAGCTTGGAAAGTAATTAAAAGATACTTCCAGTGATACGTGTGAGAAGAGCACGGAGACTTGGACCTGTGAGGTGTGGTGTAGGTCGAGGAAGGGCTGGGTTCAGAGCGATTTGCAAAGATATAGGGGTGCCCAATGTGTGGGGTGTCCTAACTGTATCTATCATGTCAGCTCAGCAACCATGCAAGTAAGGGACTTCTGATTTGAACTTCATCTCCACCCCATTATTTTCACTGGGTTCTCTTATCATGATCCTAGAATAAAGCCTAATTTTGGACAGAAAGAGGTTTGTTCTCAGAGTTTGTTTGAGATGACAACTTAGTGTATCACTGATGAAAATGATGAAGAAAAAACCCTGGTAGATTTCTCTTAAAGGAAAAGAAAAATTAATAAAGCAAAATGTTGAAAGGGTGTGTAGGGTCTTTTGAGGAGGTTGGAAGGAGAAAGGTTGACATATGGACAATGATTTTTGTGTTCATTATTTGTATTTGTTGAAGCAGAGTGAATATTGTAAGTGTATTCACTAAAGAGTTGTCTGAGGCTGCTGCTTCCTGCTCAGCTCGTCCCCTATGAAAAACACGGTGTCGTCACCATGGCTTGGCGTTACCCACAAGCCAAGAACTCAGTTTGATTTCCTAGACAAAATGTGAGAGGCAACATTATTCACTTTTTTTCCCTTTTCATGTGTAACATCTTGCTTGGGAATGACCAATGACACTTTCCTACTGAGAAAAAGAAACTTTTCATGGTCGTAGTAACCACAGGATTGGGTGATTTTTCACATTTTTACAGTAGTAACATCTTTTGCTCATACTTCACACAAGGAAAAAAGTGCTGAATTTAAAACCACAGCCTCAGCTGTCAGTGGAAATGATAGTTAATGGCATCTCGCTGCTATTCAGAGGCCAATTCTGGTAGAGGGTGTTATCTTGAACGTAGTTTCCAAATCAATAGATAAAGGTGAGTACGGCAAAAGTTATGATTCAATTGCTTATCACATTTTAAAGATAGATTGATTTTTTTGGTAAGAGAAATTAATTACAAATTATAGAAATAAACATAAAAATTATGTAAACACACACACGCACATACATAAAATGAACAACTCAAAAAGGCCCTGGAAATGGAATCAATTTGTGCTTTCTAAAAATTATTTCAAATGCTGCTCTAAGTTATTGTGGGAATGACTTTGGGCTGCAAAGACTCAGCATGGAAGCCTCTTTTGGAGAGGTAAGATCATCGACATAGCCAAGGCAAGTTCCGAGAAGCAGTATTTCGTTAAGCACCTTGAGAAAAATCTAGACTTATCCGTTTGTGAAATTTCACAAATGTCATTGAAACAAAATATATTTAAATGTGGGTTTTCTGTAGTTTCATCTACACTGGTCAAGTATAATTTCTAAAAATCGTAGAATAACCTTTTTGTCCTGAAGCATCACTTAAAAAGAATGATTTTAGGCATATAATGCACTAGGATTTAAGATTTATTATAGTTTTTCAAAGAATTGTCTATGAGAGTGTTGTAATGATGAAATTTACTATTTTAAATGCACCATATAACAGGACGTTTCACTTCAGCTCGTAATTGGTAACCATAGAACTAAATGTAAAACAAAAGGCATTAATTGCTACTGCTCCATAATGTGGATTTATTAGTGCCATCAGTGGAGCAGCCATGGATGGTAATGTAAACAGAAATTTTAGGCAGATTGTGATAACCATTTTAAAGCAAGTTTTGCTTATTCCTCAAGTAATACATCAATATCGCTCTTAGCGGCCTGGTGTTTTCTTTCGGATAGTAATTTTTGAGGAGGAGCTTTTCTGAGATAGATCACACAGGCTCCTCCTGGTAATGAGTTCACTCGACTTCTCTGAACTCCGTTTCAGGGAGGAAGTGCAGAGCCATCGTGAAAATGAACGCCTGGGAGTGAAGTCGCTCCTGGAAGTGTGGGCTTCTAGAGGCCTGTCGTAACAGGAAGAAAGCTTCACGGATGATGGTCTGAGAGCTTGGGGTGGGAGTATGGATATTGGGGTTCCCTCCTCACTGCAGTGAGCACGCTCAGCTCAGAGCCGCGTCCCCCAGGCTCTCTCACTCTTAGCTTGCTGCCCATATTCCCGTCTTCCTCTCTGTGCATGGCTTCCTTTCTCTTTCTTTTCTTTCTTTCTTTTTTTTTAAATTTTTTATTAAATCATAGCTGTGTACATTACTGCAATCATGGGGTACAATGTGCTGGCTTCATATACAATCTGAAATATTTTCATCCAAAGGTTTCACATAACCTTCATGGGATTTTCTTGTTTATTGTATGGAAACATTTGCATTTTTTCCTTTTTCTTTTTTGGGCAGAATCTCACTCTCACTCCAGGCTGAAGTGCCATGGCCTCAGCCTAGCTCACAGCAACCTCAAACTCCTGGGTTCAAGTGATCCTCCTACCTCATGCCCACCACAATACCGGGCTAATTTTTCTGTTTTTTGTAGAAACGGGGTCTTGCTCTTGCTTAGGCTAGTCTCAGATTTCTGAGTTCCAGAGCCCCTCCTGCCTCAGCCTCCCAGAGGGCTGGGATTACCGGAGTGAGCCTCCCCGCCCGGCTGTGGCTCCTGGCTTCTCTCTCCATCAGTCTTCATGTAGACATGGACGTCTTTCTTCCCCAGCTGCCTGGAGGATTCTAGAACTCCTATCCTTGTGGGAAATAAGACCTCCCTCAATCTCCTGGTATCCACTGGCAGAAGTGAAGGAGTGACCCATAACTCTGTGGGACCTTGACAGAATCTTTAATATTGATACCCTCCACCCGCACCTGAAGCTTCCAGATCACCAGGGATAACCCAGTAAAGCCCACACTTCCCGGTGACCTTTCACCCCCAGGCTTTCATTTTCACGACGGGTCTCCGCTTCCTTTCCCATGACCCCATCTCCCAGCTTCTGAAACCTCCCACTGTGTCTGCTGTACCCACTGTCAGTCACCAGCAAAGTCCCTGGTATCTTCCGCCCTTTCCACCTTCTTCCTGTCACTGACCGTCCCCTGGGGACCCAGCTCCCTTGCAGCTGTCTCTGGATGTGGCTGCTGTCTTTCCGTTTCCTCCTGTTCCCCTGGACACAGAGGTGAAGGTGGTTTAAGGTCGTTTCCAGCGTTGCACCAGAGTTCTCGTCTCCCTAACCCCCTTAGCTTCTTCCTGCTTTAAATATCACACCGTCAGACACATCACTCCCCGGCCCTCAGTGGTCATTGTCTGCTGATGCTTCCATCGCTCCTCATTCTGGAAAGATTTTACGCATTGGTCCACCTTCGGTCTCTCCAGCACCGTCCCCACCACAAACCTCCATGTGATCCGGGTACTGCTCCCAGCACGCCGGCCTCTCCCTCCACGGCCTCCCTTCCATTCAGTTCTTCCCGTGGGTAAATAGAAGAACTCGCATTATAACATCAATGGCCCAAATCCCCACATTGTCGCAATGTCAGGAATCCTGCCGGTTCGCTCCTCTAGGAGCTCTTCAGAAATCATTCTTCCCCCAGGAGACTGAATATCTGCTCACGCCTGCCTCTTCCTGGGCTCTTGTCCTCCGTGTATCTCTGCTGCCCTCGTTCTCCAGCCTAATTTCCGTGGCCTGCGCCCATCCCCTCCTCCATCATATTCTCCTGGAAAAATCCCAATCATGGCTAAATCCAGCTCCCTGCTGCCTCCCTGGCTCTGCACTCGGTGACAATTTCTCCAGTTATATTGAAAATAGGTTTTTATAGGACTCATGTGACAAGCTAGAGCCATCATCCTGGCAGGTGCCAGTAAGAATGACCGTCATCATCCTCATGACCATTGTCAGCGGCAGCCTCCTGGCTCACTCTCTGCCCCGCAGAGCTCCGTGTGTCTGATAAATACCTGCATGTTTGCTACTCTCAGAAACTCTACCAGAGAGGGGCTATTATTGTCTTCTCTGTTTTTAATTGAGGAAAGTAAGGACCTTCAAGGCTAAGCACCTTGCCCACTGTCACAGAACTAGTGAGAGTGGAACCCGGATTGGGGCCAGGGTCCTTTGGGCTTTTATTTGCTACTCTGCCATAGAGAGCCTCTCAATAAAAAAAAACTACCAACAAAAACAAAAGGAAAAGAAGAAAAGGGAGGTAAATGCGTCTATGCAGCAATGTTAAGTGTGACCGAGTAAGGCTCCGGCACACCATGTTCTTCAGGAAGGCTCGCCCAAGTCGGCTGCTTGTGGTCACGTTTGTGTGACGCCCCCCGGGAGGCGCTCCCCAGTCTCAGAGGAGATCTAGTGTGTCTCATCTCCTTCCACAGCTTTGCCTTCATTGTTGGGGTGCTCCGTGGGCGTGATGCTCCTGTCCTCTCCCCATCATCCACTGTGCCCCTCTGGGTTGGGGGGCTCCTCGCTGAGTTCTGGAGGACAAACAGGTGCACAGATCTCCGTTCCCACCTCCTCTCTCCATTTCCCCTCCTGGGAGTGACTGTCTGGAGGGAACGGGGACTCCACTCTGCTCCTCAGAGGGCTCGGAGGGGGTGTCCAGGCTGTCCAGTGCCACAGGCTGAGGACGTCCCCAATTCTGAGGCTCGGTTTGAGGGTTCCCAGTTGCCCACAATGTGAGATACATCCCCTATCATCAGCTTTATCGGCAAAAGGATACTATATTGCTTTTCCATTTATGTCGTTTTTTGATCATATTTTTCAGTTGGCACAGAACTGGGCAAAGAAGAGAGATAGCATTCATCCGGTGTTACACTGAACTCTGAAACTCACTCCCCTCTCAGGAACAAATCAAGCATTTCCTTCTTGCTGCTTCTTCAAATCTCCCCCAACAAAAACACTGGGGGCTCATAAGTCCAAAAAGGTAACTGCAAGTTCTACAGGGTCCTCTGTGGCCACTTTCTCTCCTGCCACATGGGCTGAAGAGTTGGCCCTCCCTGGCCTGACAGCTGAGGCTGGCTCAGTCCTTGCACAGACCACCGAGGCTCTCCGAGGTGGGAGATTCAGTCTCCCTCTGATGAACTGGCCATCGCCCCACGTCTGCTGCTCCTAATGAGCTGCTCAGCTCATTTAGTCTCCACCTCTGGCCAGCTCTCCGGTGCTCCTGGTCCTGGGATTGCTTCTTCAGAACTAGTTCCAGAATCTGACTTTTCAGCCACTCAACCATTCTCTTGTGTCCTGAGATCAATTCCAGGGAAAAGGCAACTTTCCCCTTCCAAGTTATTCAAGTAGAAGAGGACTGCTTATTCTCATTTTTTTTTTCTTTCTGGTAATGCTGATACTACATATTTGCTGTATATAAATTCTGCCTGCTTATCTGCAAAAGAGGGATAAAATTACCATCTATTTTACAGAATTGTTGGAGGATTAAATTGGTTAATAAATGTACATAGCAAATATTCCTTAAACAATTTGACAATAGGCCAGGAATAGTGGTTCATACCTATAATCCCAGCACTCTGGGAGGCTGAGGCAGGTGGATTGCTTGAGCTCAGGAGTTTGAGAACAGCCTGAGCAAGAGCGAGACTCCATCTCTAAAAATAGCCGGGCATTGTGGCAGGTTCCTGTAGTCCTGGCTACTTGGGAGGCTGAGGCAGGAGGATTGCTTGAACCCAAGAGTTTGAGGTTGCTGTGAGTTATAATGCCACAGCACTCTATCTATGGCAATAAATCGAGACTTTGTTTCAAAAAAATAAATAATTTGACAATAATTGTTACTATAATTTCTTTCTTAAAAAGTTTTGAGATAGAGTTTCACTCTGTCACCTAGGCAGAAGTGCAGTGGTAAGATCATAGCTCATTGCAAACTAACTCCTGGGCTGAAGTGATCCTCCTGCCTCACCGTCCTTAGTACCTGGAACTACAGGCACACACAATTGTGCTTGGCTAATTTTTAAATTTTTTTGGTAGAAATGGGGTCTTGCTTTTATCAGGTTGAATGTGAATTTCTGACCTCAAACAATCTTTCCAACTTGGCCTCTCAAAGTGGTAGGATTACAGATGTGATCCACTGTGCCCAGCCCCTGTTATAATTTCTTGTTAGGGGTGAGGCACTATCTCTGCTACTCTGGAAAACGTAATAACATGTCTGCGAAGGGTGGTTATGCTGGGTGAATAGCCTCCTCCCCAAACTCATGTCTGTCTGGAACCTGTGAATGTGACCTTATATGTACACAGATACAATCAAATTTAGACAAGGTCATTCCATATTAGGGAAATTGACACTGACTTCTTGCTGTACAGAAGCTTACCAGCTTCGTGCGATCCCCTTTGTCCAATTTTGTTTTGGGTCCTAGTTCAGTGATTAGTGTCCTGAGAAGAAGAGAGACATTTGGACACTATCCGCACAGAGGGAGGTTATCCCCATGAAGATGGAGGTGGAGAGGAGCTGCCCCAAGCCAGACCTGGAAAAGGAAAGGCAGGAAAAGAAAGCCTGGAAAGGAGGCTGGGGAGGGGGTCTGGCCTTGCTGACACTTGACTGCAGACTTCTGGCCTCTAGAACTTGGACAGGATACATTTCTATTATTTTAAGCCACCTGGTTTGTGGTAATTTGATGGCAGCCACAGGGGAATGAGACTGTGGTAAAGAGAAAATAGTATAAGGGAAATATTTACTAAATAAGTCCTAGAATCTGACCTGATACACATATGTATGACCCTTATAGCACATACACATTAATTTGAAAGAATAACACAGGGGTCATATTTGAAATCTTTTTGCATTAAGCAAAATATTTTAAAGATTATCTTTCAAAGTCACTTCCAGAAAATAATTTTTTTTTTTTTTTTTTTTAAGAGTCTCACCTTATCTCCCTCGGTAGAGTGCCGTGGCGTCACACAGCTCACAGCAACCTTCAACTCCTGGGCTTAGGGGATTCTCTTGTCTCAGCCTCCCGAGTAGCTGGGACCACAGGCACCTGCCACAATGCCCGGCTATTTTTTGTTGCAGTTTGGCCGGGGCCAGGTTTGACCCCACCACCCTCAGCGCGCTACCCACTGAGCAACAGGTGCCGCCCCAGAAAATAAATATGTTTAGTAAATAATTTCTGGAGTAGGGAAGAGAGATGGCTGAAAATAAAAATGTGTTAATTCCATTCAGCTGGACCGCACCATTTAGGTTGCTTATCTGTGCTACACCCATACCCTGGAATGGATAGAGAGCTGCTTAGAGATCCCTTCTTTGTTAAAGCAGTTTCCCCTGGGAAAAGGGGAGAGGCCAGGGAGAGCAGTATCCAGGGCGTGGAATGCCCCAGACGTGTCCTAGCTTAGCGAAGGAAGACACACGGGGCTGGAAAACGAGGAGGGTGGCTGAGGAGCATGAAAGGAGCTGGGGTGAGAGCCAGTGCGCTGTAGGTTCCCTGTGGGCGAGATCCCCAAGGGACAAGGACCAGAGCAGGAAGGGCCCGGAGGCTTATGGAAGATGTGTCAACAGCAGAAGTGAGACTATACGTGTGCCTCGTGTTTTGAGCTCTTTCAGGTTCATAGAACATCTGAGCAGAAGTGTGCAGCTCCCATACACTCCCTCCCTAGCTTGCCCTCTTATTAGTGTCTAGACTTAGCATGGTGCTTTTGTTACACTTGATGGTGCCTTTTTATTAACTAAAGTTCACCATGTATAGTAGGGTTCGCTCTTCGTGTTATACATCCTATGGGACTGATGAATGTGTACAGTATT
>CAUYRH010128828.1:0-16903 GCA_963574655.1 Perodicticus potto
AAATGTCTTCATATAATAACGGAGAAATTGCCAGGAAGGCTATGTTAATCAGTTTGATGAAAATAGTTAAGATTGTATATGAAACCAGTACATTGTACCCCTTGATTGCACTATTGTACACAGCTATGATTTAATGATAAAGATAATAAAATTTAAAAAAATAAAGAATTGTAAAAAATAATAATAATAAAAATCAAAGGAAGGCTCAGCACCTATAGCTCAGTGAGTAGGGCGCCATCCACATGCACTGAGGCTTATGGGTTCAAGCCTGGCCCAGGCTTGCTAAACAACAATGATGACTGCAACAACAACAAAATAGCTGGGCATTGTGGTGGGCGCCTGTAGTCCCAGTAACTGTGAAAGGAAAGGAAAGGGAAGGGAAGGGAAGGGAAGGGAAGGGAAGGAAAGGAAAGGAAAGGAAAGGAAAAAGAGGAAAGGAAAGGAAAGGAAAGGAAAGGAAGAAAGAAAGAAACCTAGACTGGTTTAGACTATTATTAGAGATAAAGAAAGTCATTTAACTATTATGTGAAAAGACTCAATGTACTAGGAAATAGGTAATTTCAAGCCTATATCTGAATAAAATAGTCTCAAACTTTATAAGGCAAAAATTGACAGAAAGAATTGTAGTAATTTGACAAATTCAAATCAAACTGCCATATATCGAAATATATCTTTTAATTGACATGTCAGCAGAAGTAAGAAAGAGTTGAACAAAACAATACTCAAACTTAATTCAATGGACATATATAGAACCCTACATATGACAAGTAGAATACACATTGTCCACAAACACACAAAACTGACCACTTACTGGGCTATACAGCAAACCCAAACAAATTTCCAAAAATCATTATCATACAAACCAAGAGAAGTTAGTAACAAAATAACCAAAATAACTCCATGTGTTTACCCATTTTAAAAGTCATTTAAAAATAACTCAAGAAATAAATTATAAAATTGAAAATGTTTTAAACAATAATGAAAACACTGCATAGCAAACCTATGTTATTTTGTAGCAAAATGTCATATTGGGGGAAGTGAGCAAAAAAAGAAAGAATGTTAATATACTAATTATCCATTAAAAGGGAGGGGGAAATTGGGGGAGCACGAAAAGATTGAGGAAAATAAAAAGATAAGAAATTAATTAAATACATAAAAATCATTTTAAATAGGCAAGACTGGCAAAGTCAAAATTGTGTACTTCAAAAAAAGTATAATAAAATAGATATATATCAGCAAAATGTATCAAAATTTAAAAAGTAAAAGTATAAATCATCAATGTTAGGAATAAAAAAGAAGACATATGTACAAATGGTACAAAGATTTAAAAAAAGAAGAAAAATTTACAAAAAACTTTACAGCAAAAGATTTGAAAACATAGGAAAAATGAGCTAATTCCTAGGAAAATATTTAAAAATTTACAAAAACTGAATTTATTTTTTTCTTTTTTTACCACGAACATAACCTAAACTGAATTTAAAAGAAATGAACATCCTGAGTAGCTCTGTAATGACTGAAATTAAATCACTACTTTAAAATCTTCCCACAATATAATAAGAAAATATACTGTCTTTGCTTTTATATGCATAAATAAATTCTAACAGGATACATAAAAATCTAATAATAATAGATATCCGAATGCCTCTGTTTCCTCTTGATAAAATTTTCTGTGATTCCTTTCAGTCCTAATATAACTTTACATTTTTTGTAAAAAGTAAGTTATAGATTAATTCTTCTTTGCAAGCAGCCCCAATCTTTACTATATAGCAGATTTTTCATTTGCTATTTTAATACTCAATTTACATTGAGTGAACTTTGTTATGGTGGCGAAAACCCTGAAAGTCTCAATGACTACAAGAGCAGACATTGCATGTAGATTGCTAGTTAATTGTGGTTCTTCCCTAGGCTGCAAATGTGCCCCATATATTCTATTATATAGGAACTGACACTGAAGAAGCCATTATATTTGGTATGCCATTTATAGTTATGCAAAGGCCAAGCTATTCAAGCTTTTGCTTTTGTTACTTTTGCTCATAGTTCATTGTTTAAGCAACTTATATGGCCAAGACAAAAATAATGGGACCTCCCCACAGGTATTATTTTACTAGGCTTAGAATGTACTATAAATGGCCATTTGAAAATTGTGAATGCTACCTAACGGGAAAAGAGAATTACAAGAAGTTTAACCTCATAGAACCTCATAGTTTGGTCAACATAACATAGCTGTGTTTGCAAAAAAATGTAGCTATTACATTAGAGTTAGATGGATAGCTTAGATGTAGAGTTATTATGGACAGCTTATTTATAATTATTTATCTATCATATCTTTTCTTCATATAAATTTATATTTCACATAAACGTTCCCTCAAATTATCTCAAACTCCATTCACAAGAGATCTGGAAGTCTAATATCTTCTCTCTACTGGTACTAAGAGAAATTATAATTATCAGCTAGCTGTTGCTTAAACTATTTGAATGACTCAAACATTACAACTAGGAAAGCACATAATCAAAAATACTACTAGTCATTCATCAAAAACAAATATATTGCATATAGCTATGAGTCTAAAAGGAAAACAAGGTATTCAATCTCTCATCAATGCATTCATACTGTATTTATTCAAATACTGATTTGTCTAACAGCTGCTAAATACTATGTATCAGGTTCTTCTTCATAAATAAAATATGGTAATTTCCTTTAAGGAAATTTTAGTCTAAAATGCAATAACTAATTGTGCATAGGGCAACTTGGCTATTTGGAGCCCAAAATAAAATTGTATCATTCTTTGCATTATTTGGGACTAGATTACTTTCACAAAAAGTCACCAAGAATTTAACTCCTGCCTGCATCCTGAAAACTATAGATAATATAATTCACTTTGAAAGAGGTCAGTATATTTAAGATAACCATAACACATAAAAATGCCACTTCAAAATATTAGCAACTTGTTGCAGTTATAAATCTCTACTGAATTATAGCAACATAATTGAATCAATTTTCTATTTTTATTCTCTTCCCATCATTTCACTTCCTGTCAAATTGAGAAATTCAATCAATCACTCTATTTATCCTGCTGTTGAAACAATCCTTTATCTGTTCTAAGACTTATTCAGGTAAACTCCATCAAACAACTACTATGTTTTGGCTTCCTCTATAAATGTACTGATCCCTGAAACTGGACTTAATTACAACTGGTAAACATAACTGGCTTACCAAACACACAAAAACAATAATAAACAAGTAATACAATAGGTTGACTTCCAAAGCTCAAAAACCATTATTTCAAAGAAAATTCAACTGCTACATGTGTTCCCACTAGAAAGGTTCACTTAAGTATACATTGAGAAAGTATTATATTTTTTAGTCATTTTCCATTTAATAAATATTCAGAGTCACGAATATAATCATTATTCTTCAACAAGGGTATTGAAAGGCAAAAATTACTTATTTGACAAAAGAAGAGAGTACAGATTTAAAGGACCTCAGGGAGTACTTACCTGCTAAGTAAGAAAATGGGTCCTCAATTTACATACTACACCCCCAAGCTGTGTAGACAATATGCTTGCTTGTTCTGCAAACTATCTAATAACTTATTTTACATTTTTGAAATTTCCTGTGGACCATGCTGTCCAATAAAGTACCTTACTATTCAGTAATCCTGATAACTTCTTAAAGAGCTTACCCGAGAGAAGTCCAAAGCACATGCTCAGTCTATATTAAATAGACCCTTGTAGAAAAAGTGAGAGATCAAACCTTTCTTTCTAATAAGTAGTATTAAGGATCGCACAAAAATACTAAAGAAAAAGTTGAGAAAATGAAGAACTGCCATTGGGAGGAACAGGATAAATGACAAAAGAGAAAGTCAAAATAAACATGAAATTTAAAATAAATTTACTATTAACAGGGTTCAAGACATGTTACCCCAAAATATGGCACCTGAAAATATCAACTATTTTAAGCTGAAGAAAAATAAGAAAACCAAGAAGAAGAACGATCTTTTTGACCTTCTCCCATCTCCCTCTCTCCAAAGCAGTCCACAGAAACTAGAAAGAATTCCTGTCACCTCTTCCTCCTGAAGCAAGTCATAAAACCTAAATGACCTTCTCCTGAAAATTAGCCCTAAGACCCTCATTCCAGAGGGATTCTCCTTGTACCTACAGTAAAGAAATGTCTTTATCTCTAAAGACAGAGAGACGCAAAGAAGAATTTGAACAAACAGGCCTTGCTGAATTCATGACCATCAACTGCCATTCCCTTTTGTCCAATCACGTTTCTCCACAACTATCCACTTCTTCATCAGACTTAGCATAAAATATATACAGTTTTCCCTGGTTTTTTGGGGGGGGGTCTTCATTTCTGAAGGCTCCCATTTCACATAAAACTTATACCTTTATAAGTTGGCACAGTGGTACATGCCTATCTTAGCACTTTGGGAGGCTGAGGCAAGAAGATTTCTTGAGGCCAAGATTTCAAGACCAGCCTAAACAAAAGCAACATCCCACCTCTATAAAAAAAAAAGAAAAGAAAAGAAAAATTAGCCAATACTGGTGGCACATGCTGGTAGTCCCAGCTACTCAGGAGGCTGAGACCAGAGGACAGCTTGAGCCTAGGAGTTTGAGATTGCAGTGAGCTATGATGATACCACTATACTCTAGCTAAGGTGACAAAGTAAGACCCTGTCTCAAAAAAAAAAAAAAAACAGAGAGAGAGAGATCCATTTTGTCCTTTTTTCCCTAGGAGAGCCAGAATTCTATCTATCTAATAGATATACTTTAAAAATTATATGCTCTAAGAGGAGGTGCTCCAAGATGGCAGAATAGTAGCATCTCTTCACCAGCCACCCCCAGTAGTGTTGGGGAAAAGTGTACCTAGCTGCTATAATCCATATCATCCTGCTAGGAAACAGGACTATAAAGGCACAGAGTGACAGTGCAGAACACCAGGAGCAGAAAAGATAAAGGAGGGAAGCAAGCACAAAAAGCAGGTGAAGAGGGGGATGGGTGACCCTGGGGCAAAGACTGGAAGTGGGATCACTGTGTTTTGAGCCACCAGGAAGCTATTACTATGGCCCATAGCCCCCTGCTGGGGTGGTTTGGGGATAGACCTGAATCCTGAACGGGGTCATCTTAACCATATAGCCAAGAGTTAAAGGGGAGGAAGAAAAAGAGAAGAAAGAAGGGGAAGGAAAAATAAAAGAAGAAATCACACACAAGGAGAAAAAAGAAAAAGAACCCTGGCAACATGAAGAACCAAATAGATCACTCCCCACTCCCCACTCCCCAGGATCACAATGAAGCTATTACAGAGAATTCCAGTTTTAAAGAAATTGTTGAAATGACAGAAGTGGAATTCAGATTATGGGTAGAAAGTATGATGAAGGGAATTGAAGGGAAATTGGAAAACCAATAAAATTAGTCCAAAAAATGTTACAAGAAATTAATGATATTAAAGATAAAGTCACCAAGGATCTGGACATAATTAGAAAGGATATAACAGAGCTTAAAGAATTGAAAGAGGCACTCAGAGAATTTCAAAACAAAGTAGAGAGTTTCAACACCAGATTAACAATGGGGAAAAAAGAATCTCAGAGATTGAAGACAAGGTTCTTAAGCTAACTCAGTCATTCAAAAAGGTGGAAAAGAAGCAAGCAAAAGCAGAGCAATCTCTTAGAGCAGTGTTTGTCAACCATTTTTTTATCTCATGGCACACCTTAACCTATTGCTAAACTTCCATGGCACACTTAAATTATGTTGATCAAAAACAAGTAAAAAAAGAAAACGAATATACTTACTGTGCTTTGAACTTCTTATGAAAATAATTTAATTAATGATCTTTAAAAATTTTCATGGCACACCTAAGATCCTCTCATTCAATACCAGTTGAAGATCACTGTCTTAGAGAGTTATGATATTATGCACAGCATACAAACAAATGAATGATAGGTATCCCTGATAGAGAAGGAGAGAGCCCCCAAAGTGTGGAAGTTCTAGTTGACAATATTATAGTTGAAAATTTCCCAGGTATCCCCAAAGATTCAGACATACACCTACTAGATAAATATTGAACCATGCAGGACTCAATTCACATAGCATCTCTTAGGCACATTGTCATTAACCTGGTCAAACCCAAAATAAAATAGAAAATTCTCTAAGCAGCCAGGCATTACCAGTATCTGACTTAACAAGTATAAATCCATCAAGTTACCAGCTGATTTTTCAGCAGAAACTTTACAGCCAAAAAAAGAGTGGGCTTATACCTTCAATCTTCTCAAACAAAACAACTGCCATCCCAGGATCCTGTATCCTACAAACTGATATTCAATGGAGAAATCAAATTTTACCAACAAGCAAATATTGAGGAAATTTACCATTACAAGACATGCTCTTCAGGAAGTACTCAGACAGGTGTTATATGCAGACAAACACAATGACACCCAGCAAAGTAAACCTACCTGAAAACAAAGGACAAAGCCTAGCTACCACAAAGGCCCAAGTGATAAAATAAAGCAACATATTCCAGCACAACAAAACAAACAAAAAATCCACCCCACTTATCAATTCACTACATAAATGTGAATGGCTTGAATTCCACACTTAAGAGACATAGGCTGGCTGACGGGATTAAAAAATACAAGCCAACTATTTGCTATCTTCAGGAAATAAGTCTAACCCCAAGGATAAATAAAGACTCAGTGTGAAGGGATCAAATACAATATTTCATGCAAATGAAAACCAGTAGAAAACAGGAGATGACATTCTAATTGCATATACAATAGATATTAAAATAATAAAAGTAAAGAAAAACAAAGATGGATACTATATACTGGCCAAAGGAACCACTCAAAGAGAAAACATATCAAGGACAGATGCAGTGGTTCATGCCTATCATCTTAGCACTCTGAGGCTGAGGCAGGAGGATCACTTCAGCTCAGGAACTTGAGACCATCTGAAGCAAGAGGGAGACTCCCAACTCAAATAAAAATTAAAAATTTAGCCAGATATTGTAGCAAGTATCTGTAGTCTCAGCTACGCAGGAGACTAGGCAGGAGGATCACTCGAACCCAGGAATTTGAGGTTGCTGTGAGCTAGGCTGAGGCCATGGCACTCTAGCCCATGCAACAGAGTGAAACTCTGTCTCAAAAGAAAACTTTAAAAAGACAAATCGATTGTATTGATATTTATGCACACCAGCTTAAATGTTCCCAGATTTATAGTGCAAACACTATTTGATCTAAACAGTATGATAAACAAACAACACCATAATACTCAGGGACTTCAAACCCCACTAATAGAACTAGAAAGATCCTCCAAAGAAAATAAACAAACCAGGTATGGATGTAAAGATGACTTTAGAAGAAATGGGCTTATCAGACATCTACAAAAAATATGAACCCCAATACTCCTGAATATACATTTTTGCCATCAGCTCATGAATCATTCTCCAAGATCAATGATGCCCTAGGTCACAAATCAAGCCTCAACAAATTTTTAAAAATAGAAATTTTACCATGTATCCTTACAGAACACAATGGAACAAAAGTATAAATCAATTCCAATAGAAACACTTATCCCCACACAACATCATAAAAACTAAACAACTTATTACTGAGCAATAGCTGAGTCAAAGAGGAAATAAAGATGGAAATCAATAAATTCCCTGAACAAATTGAAATGAGACTACAAGCTACCAAAATCTGTGGGATACTGCAAAAGCAGTACCAAAAGAGAAATTTATTGCCTTATACACCCATATCCAGAAACACAGCACAATTTAATGGATCATCTCAAGGAAATGGAAGAAGACAAACCAATCCCAAACCCAGCAGAAGAAAAGAAATAACCAAAGTCAGATAAAAAATAAATGAAAAAGAGAACAAAAGAACCATTCAGAATTAATGAAAAACGAAAGTTGGTTCATTAAAAAAAAAAAAAAGAACAAAATCTGCAAGCCATTGGCCAGATTAATCAAAAACAAAAAAGTAAGATCTCTAATAAGCTTGATGAAAAATGAGAAGAGGGAAATAACAGCAGATACTACAGAAATGTGTACAAAATTTCATCACTGAATACTACAACACTGAATATTGAATACTCCAGAAAATGGAAAACATGGAGCAAATGGACAAATGCCTGGAATCACACAATCTCCCAAGACTCAATAAGGAAGAAAAAGAACTGTTATACAGATCAAAATCAAGCTCCAAAATTCAAACAGCAATCAAAATAAAAAATCTTCCAAAAAGAAGAAAAAACCCTGGACCAGATGGTTTCACGCCAAAATCCTACCAAACCTTCAAAACAGAGCTGGTACCTACATTTCAGAAGCCTCTTCGACTCCTTTCTATGAAGCAAATACCACTCTGATACCGAAACCAAGAAAGAATACAATGAAAAACAAAACCTACAGACCATTATCTTGAATGAATATAGAAACAAAAATATTCACTAAAATCTTAGCTACCAGAATTCAGCTACACATAGAAAAAATATTCATCATGACCAAATGCGTTTCATCCCAGAGATACAAGGCTAGTTCAATATACACAAATTTATAAGCATAATTCACCATAAAAACAGAAGTAAAAACAAAGATCATGCAATCCTCTCAATAGATGTAGAAAAAGCATTTGAAACAACTCAACACCTTATTTTGATAAGAACACTTAAGAAGGCTTAGCACCCATAGCTGAGTGGTTAGGACGCCTGCCACTTACACTTGGCTTGCAGGTTCGAACCCAGCCTTGGGGTCTGCTAAACAATGACAACTACAACAACAACAATAAAAAAAAAAAAAGTCAGGTGTTATGGCGGGCACCGGTAGTCCCAGCTACTACTTGGGAGGCTGAGGCAAAAGAATCAGTTAAGCCCAAGAGTTTGAGGTTGCTGTGAGCTGTGATGCCACGGCACTCTACCAAGGGTGACATAGTGAGACTCTGTCCCAAAAAACAAAAAAAGAACACTTAAGAAAATTGGCATACATGGAACATTCCTAAAATTGACAGAAGCCATCTAGGACAAACTCACAGCCAATATTATATTGAATAAAGAAAAACTGAAAGCATTTCTGCTTAGAACAAGAATCAGACAAGGATGTCCTCTACCACCACTACTATGCAATATAGTGCCAAAGTCCTAGCCAAAGCAATCAGACAAAAGAAGGATATCAAAGAATCCAAATAGGGACAGAGGAGGTCAAATAATCACTCTTTGCAGATGACATGATCTTATACCTAGAAAACCCCAAAATCTCAACCAAAAGACTTTGCAGTTGATAAAGAAATATAGCAATGTTTCAGGATATAAAATGAATGTACCCAAATCAGTACCCTTCATATACGTGAACAGTACTTAAACTGAGAATCAAATCAACGACAATATCCTTCACTGTAACATCAAAGAAAAGGAAATACCTTGGAATATATTTAACAAAGGATGGGAAAGATCTCTACAGAGAGAACATGATGAAACACTGAGAAAAGAAATTGAAGAGGATGTTAACCAATGGAAGAACATGTCATGATCTTGCCTCAGAAGAATCAAGATTTTAAAAATGTCTATACTACCCAAAATGATTTACAGATTCAATGCAATTCCCATTAAATTACCAACATCATAAAATGCACATCTTAAAAAAATTGTTCCATGATTCATATGGAAAAAGGAAATAGCAAACACAATTCTATGAAATAAGAAGAATTCTGAAGGCATCACTTTACTAGACTTCAGGCTATACTTTAAGTCTATAGTGATCAAAGACAACACAGTCTTAGCATAAAAATGGAGACATAACCTATAGAACAGATTAGAGAATCAAAAGATGAAACCAGTCTCATATTGCCTTTTGATCTTTGATGAGGCAAAGAAAAACATTACAATAGGGAAAAGAATCCCTATTCAATAAATGATGCTGGGAGAACTGGTTAGCCACAGGTATAAGACTGAAACGACCACCACCTCTCACCACTTATAACTCACAATGGATAAAAGATTTAAAACTAGGACACAAAACAATAAAAACTCTAAAAGAAAGTGTGGGGAAAATTCCTGACCTTATCAGCCCAGGCAAAGAATTTATGAAGAAGATCCCACTGGCAAAAATAAACAAATGGGACTATAGGCGCCTGCCACAATGCCGGGCTATTTTTAGAGACAAGCTACTCAGGAGGCTGTGGCAAGAGAATGGCTTAAGCCCGAGAGTTTGAGGTTGCTGTGAGCTAAGACCCCACAGCACTCTACCAAGGGTGACAAAGTGAGACTGTCTCAATAAACAAACAAACAAACAAACAAACAAACAAATGGGACCTGATCAAATTTAAAAGTTTCTGCACAGCCAACGACACAGTAAGTAGAGTGAATAGACAATCTACAGAATGGGAAAATATATCTCCATGCTATACAAACAATAAATGTCTTATGACTAGAATCTACAAAGAAGTCAAGCAAATCAACAAGGTAAAAATCAAAAACACCTTTAAAAATTGGGCAAGAGACATGAACAGTAACTTTTCCTATGAAGACAGTCTAACGGCCAACAAACATATGAGAAAAGCTCCTTGTCTCTAATCATCAGAGATATGCAAATCAAAACCACATTGAGATATCACCTAACCCAGAGAGAATGGCTCACATCAGAAGATCCCAAAGCAAAGGTGCTGGCATGATGTGGAGAGAAGGGAACATTTATACACTGTTGATGGAACTGCAAACTTGTGCAACCTCTATAGAAAGCAGTATGGAGATTTCTCAGAGAACTAAAAGTAGACCTACCATTTGATCCTGCAATCTGATTACTATGCATTTGTCCAAAGGAAAAAAGCATTCAATCATAAAGACACTTGCACTTGAATGTTGATAGCAGCAAAATTCACAATCACAAAGATGTGCAAACAGCCCAAATACCTTCCAACACATGAATGGATTAATAAATTATAGCATATGTATGTATCTTTCGCAATGACTTGGAGAGAATTGTAAACCATTCTTCTAAGTTAAGTATCACAAGAATGAAAAAGTAAACACCACAGGTACCCATTACTAAATTGGAACTAGTAGATTAACACCTATATGCTCACATGAAAGAAAAACTCAATGAAATTCAAGCAGGAGGGAAGGGGAGAAGGAGGAAGGAATTGGGTAAATTTCTACCCAAAGGGTACATTGCACGGTATATGGAGTACTACCTGGGTATAGGACACATCTTCTATTTAAACTTTAATATTACAAATGCAAACCACTAAATCTAAACATTTGTACCCCCTCATTAATCTGAAATTTTAAGACTTTTATATAGTTAAATTTCTATGCCTTCCTCTTATTAATCTGTCCTTAGTTATAGAGGTTCTCAGCCTTAAAACTATAATACAGTAGTACTTTTATGAGTTGACCACTCGAGAGACTGTAACAAGTTGGTCAACATAACATACATGTGGTCACCATAAGGAACTAGACCACTATACTGATATGTAGTTGTACTTTTTTGTATGGCTTTTATTAGAGAATATCTTACAAGTTTATACATAATCAAAATGCAATAAAATCATATAAACAGCATCATACAAAATCAATACATTTACTGTTTTCTCATTCTTTCTGAAAAAAGAGAGTCAGTTTTGGTCTGTTTCTTATTCTTATTTATTATAAATATAAGTGGAGAAAGCCTTCTTACTGCTGACAACATTACTCAGCATACCTGGACATTTTTCCACAGCAAATGATTTCAAGTGCATGACCAGATACTTGACATCTCCCTACCTTTGGAGTCTGCAATTTCTGTATCATCCTTACTTGTTTCTTCCACTTCATCAGTTGCTTCACCCACTTTGGTCACTATCACTCAGATAGTTGCTTCTGGGTCAGGTTCATTACAAGTTGCCACCTCATAATCCATTGTAACAAAACCTTCAAAATCTACTTCTTCTAATTCTTCCATGGGAGATGGGTCAAACATTATGCTCTTGGGTGTGACAAATCCAACTTTCTTGAAACACTTCTGTATTGTTTCTGACTGAACTTTATTCCAAGCAGAACTGATCCAGAGGATAGCATTCAGAGCATTAACTGATGGAGTGGATGAAGTTGATTCCACAGGCAGATCACAGGTTTGTGTTTCAGTAATGATTCCATTGCAGAAGATGGGCTCAGTAGTGCATTGGAAATGTTTTTTAATGATGTGTTGGTCAAGAGGTTGGATTTTAGCCATCGTGTTTGGAGGCAGAAATTTCAGTGTCAGATTTGTGAGATGATTGACTTGCAGGTGCCCAGGATAGTTGTTTACTGTCAGTAGAATAAACTGTTTTGCTCTTCTTCATTCTTGATTAATATCTTTATCCATTCCTCCAATAGGGCACTAGTCATCTGTGCACATTTGTTTGATCTCCAAGTGACAGTGAGGGCTTCAGGCTTCAAGTTCTTGAATGTACATGGCTTTGTCACTTTAATAGTCACCAGGGGCTTTAGTTTCTCTCTGGTTGAGCTAGCACAAAGGAGAACTATGAAACCTTCTTTGGAAAGTTTTTGCCACCTTTCATGACAAGGCATCACCTGAAAGTCTGGACTCATCAGTCTTAAAGATGTCATCATCTTTGAAGCCTCCAGCAAAGCCCTTAAAATTTTTGATAAACACTCCCACAACTCTTACAAGAATTTAATTTGTTTCACTGCAAAGACTTTCTGGGAGATTTCGTGTCACAGTTCTCGAGCCAACCACTTCATGCTTGGAAATCTGCCATCCTGAATTTCTCTGCAAATTTTCTAGCAGTTTCTTGGATTAAAACCCCCACCCACTGCTCCAAAGGCAGCCATGGTTGTTTCTGCTCGGGACTGAAAAGGGTTCAAAGGTGAAGATTAAGCAAGGGCACTTGGCAGCAGCTCCTCCATCTCTGACATCTACCTCCCAGCATTCCATGGATCTTGGGGTTAACGTTTTTCCTTTTAACTTATTTCCTTTTTAGCTGCAGCAAGCCCTCTAGTGTACCCAAGGATACCCTCCCCTGATGGAAGGTGGAGCTAGCAGTCCTCTTCTCAAGCTGGCATCTCTTCTGAAAGGAGACTACCCTTCCTGGAGGCAAGTCCCTGACACAGCCGCACATCCCAACTGGAGCATTTTGGCAGGTAGCAGCCCATAACTAGTCTGGCCCTGCACATAGCAGGTTGAGCTGCCTCCACCACCTCTGCTGCAGCTGGGTCTGGGTGGGAGCTGGGAATCTCAATGCTTTTGTGCCCCCAATGGACAGAGCCTCTGTCACTGCTAAGAGACGGAGGTGCAAGCAGCTCATGATCCCACAGCTACCTTATCAAGAGTGCCCTAACTCCTCCTGTCAAAGGCTCTCAGTTCATTGGCCCTTATTCTCCTTGAAAATTCTTTTGGAGTAAAAGATAACCCACCCCTTACTATCACAGCCAGTATTTGAACTCAGGGAAGGCTTGAAGACAAGGTTACCAGTTCAAACTCAGTCTGGTCTCTCCAGGACTCAAGCCACTGCTGGTACCTGAATACTCTATCAGGAGTCTGAGAACCAATCCAAATTGCTAGCCACATGACAGTGGGCACCTACTTGTATGAGCCACAAGGCAGTGTACCCATAGCTCTCTACACTGAACAGTACAGCTCCCAGCAACAAAGAACAGAAGAACTTAGAAGCTATCTGTTTTGAGTTGAAGGAAGAGGTTCAGGTAAGGAACAAGCATAAGAATTCTGAAAATATGAAAAAAAAAAAAAAGACTCATATGACACCCCTAAAGGAACACAGAACTCTCCAGCAATGTACTCTAATCAAAAGGAAAAAAATTATTTTTTGAGACAGAATCTTATTCTGTCACCCTCGATAGAGTGCTGTAGTGTCATAGCTCACAGCAGCCTGAAACTCTTGGGCTTGTGTCATCCTCTTGCTTCAGCCTCCTGAGTAGCTGGGACTACAGGTACCTGCCACAATGCCTGGCTATCAAAAGGAAATTTTTGAAATGTCAGATTTTGAAATGTCAGATATAGAATTCAAAATATGGCATGCAAGTAAGCTCAATGAGATTGATGAGAAAGTTGAAAACCAAAACAAGTCAAACAAAAAAAGAAACTAAAAAAATAATTCAAGACATGAATGGAAAATTCACTAAAGGGATAGATTTTAAAATACTATATATATTCAAATACATGTATACATTTGAACACAAGCCTTTTGCATTAACATAGTCAGTCAGAAATAAAGAAAAAAAATCAAGAGAAATGAACAGTCTTTCAGAAATACAGGATTATGTAAAGTGTCCAAGCATAACCATGAGGGAGTAGAAGGAAAAAGCAAAAAGCGTGGAACTGATTTGAGGGAATAATGGAGGAAAACTTCCCTAATCTTCATAAGATTTAGACATCCAGATTCAAGAAGTTCAAGGAACTCCTGGACATTTCATTGCAAATAGAATATCACCAAGGCACATACTCATTAGTCTGGCCAAAGCCAAACTAAAGAAGA
Organism: Perodicticus potto; assembly: GCA_963574655.1. NCBI lineage: Eukaryota > Metazoa > Chordata > Mammalia > Primates > Lorisidae > Perodicticus > Perodicticus potto. The sequence continues at coordinate 14,463 of CAUYRH010128828.1, forward strand.
AAATCCTACAAACTGCAAGAGAAAATCATCAAACAACTTACAAAGGAAAACTCATCAAACTAACAACAGACTTCTCAGCAGAAACCTGACAAGCCAACACGATATTGGGCTCCCAGCTTTTAGTGTTCTTATACAGAGTAACTGTCAGACAATCATGTGTCTTCCAAAACTAAGTTTCATTTATGAAGGAGAAACATTAACAAAATCTTTCTCACATAAGCAAATCCTGAGAAAATATGTAACCACTGAACTTATTCTGCTCTCCTACAAGAAATGCTCAAAAGTGTCCTAAACCCTGAAAACAACAGCTAACATTCTCCAGTGTAAAAACACTCAAAAGAAAACATATTGCTCTTACAAAATAGTAACATAAGAGAGAATAAAAGGCAACTAGGTAACAATAAACATGATAACTAAAACAGTATCTCACTTCTCAGTATTAATATTGAATGCGAATGGTCTAAACACTCCATTCAAAACATACAGATTGGTTAAATGGTTAAAACACATGCATGCACTCATGTGCATGCACACACACACAAAAATATCTATTGTCTCCAAGAAATCCATTAAAATCATAGAGTCAAATACACTCAAGGTAAAAGCTTTCCAAAAAAAAAAAAAAATTCCACACAAAAAGAAACCCAAAGTGAGCAGAAATAGACACTCTCATATCAGGTAAAACAGACCTTAAATCAAAAACAGTTAAAAATAAATAAATAAAGACAGTCATTATGGGCAGCACCCATAGCTCAGCCGGCAAAGGCACCGGCCACATACACCTAGGGTGGCAGGTTCAAACCCAGCCCAGGTCTACTAAGCAACAATGACAACTACAAGCAAAAGAAAGCCAGGCATTATGGCAGATGCCTGTAGTTTCAGCTACTTAGGAGGCTGAGGCAAGAGAACCACTTCAGCCCAAGAGTTTGAGGTTGCTGTGAGCTGCGATGCCATAGCACTCTACCCAGGGCAACAGCTTGAGATTCTGTCTCAAAAAAAAAAAAAAAGATAGTCATTATGTAATGACAAAGGGATCAATATATCAAAAAGATACAATCCTAAATATGTATGCACCTAACACCAGATTCATAAAACAAACACGACCAGACCTATGAAATGAAACAAACAGCAACATAATAATAGTGGGGGACTTCAATACTCCACTCACAGAACTAGGAAGATCAGCAAGACAAAAAATCAACACAAGAAATATTAGACTTAAAGGGAACTCTAGGACAAATGAATCTAACAGACATGAACAGAACATTCTACCTCAAAACTGTAAAATATATAGTCTTCTCAACATTTTCCAAGACAGACCATATCTTAGGCCAAGAAATAAGTTTCAAGAAATTTTTAAAAATTGAAATCATGCCTTGTTTCTTCTCAGGCCCCAGGAGAATAAAACTAGAAATGAATTCCAAGAGGAACGCTCAAAACTATACAAATACATGTAAATTAAACAATCAGATCAAACTACCAAAATTTGGAAGATATGGAAAAACAGTACTAAGAGGGAAGTTAATAGCACTAAATGCCTACATCAAAAACACAGAAAAAGTGCAATGTAACAAACTAAGGGGACACATACCATGCAAATAGAAAAAGAAAGAACAAACCAAATCCAAAGTGAGCAGAAGACAAAAAAATAACAAAGCAGAACTAAACAAAATTCACACACACACACACACAAAACTAACACAAACAATCAAAGTAATGAAAGTCGGGTTTTTTTTAAGACATAAACAAAATTGGCAAATGACTAGCTATATTCACAATCAGATCAAACTACCAAAATTTGGAAGATATGGAAAAACAATACTAAGAAGGAGGTTCGTAGCAGTAAATGCCTACATCAAAAAGACAGAAAAAAGTCATGGAAGAAGCCCAATTACCCATTGACCCACAAATGGATTAATAAATTGTGGAATATGTACACCAAGGAATATTATGCAGCCTTAAATAAAGATGGAGACTTTACCTCTTTCATATTTACATGGATGGAGCTGGAACATATTCTTCTTAGCAAAATATCTCAAGAATGGAAGGAAAAGTATCCAATGTACTCAGCCCTACTATGAAACTAATTTAAAAGCTATAACCCAATTCTAGCACAAAAACATGGGGAAAGGGAAAAGGGAGGGGAGGGAAGTGGGGAGGAGGGGTAGAGGGAGGATAATGTGTGGGACCACAACTACGGTGCATCTTAGAAAGGTACAGGTGAAACTTACTAAATGTAGAATATAAATACCTTAACACAATAACTAAGAAAATGCCATAGGGGAGGAGCCAAAATGGCAGTCTGTAGCCAGCTTTCTGCAGACGCTCCCGTCCAGAAGGAGAGTTAAAGGACAGAAATTTAGCAAGAAAGCCAACGGTTTGGAACTGAGCCAAAAGAGAAGGTCGAAGAACACACATCAACCCTGCTGGAGCAACCTGCG
>CAUYRH010128830.1:0-22360 GCA_963574655.1 Perodicticus potto
CAAAATTAGAGTAGAATTAAATGAAATTGAAAACAAAAGAATTATACAACAGATCAATGAATCAAAAAGTTGGTTTTTTGAAAAGGTCAATAAAATAGATAGACCTTTGGCTAACCTAACTAGAAATAAAAGAGTAAAATCTCTAATTTCATCAATCAGAAATGACAGAGACGAGATAACCATAGACTTTGCAGAAATTCAAAAAATACTTAATGAATATTACAAAAAACTCTATTCTCAAAATATGAAAATCTGAAGGAAATAGACCAATACTTGGAAGCACACCACCTTCTAAGACTTAGCCAGAATCAAGTGGAAATGTTGAACAGGCCTATATCAAGTTCTGAAATAGCATCAACTATACAAAATCTTCCCAAAAAGAAAAGCCCAGGACCAGATGGCTTCTTAGAATTTTACCAAACCTTTAAAGAGGAATTAGTACCCATATTACTTAACCTTTTACAAAACATAGAAAAAGAAGGAATACTTCCCAACACATTCTATGAAGCAAACATCACCCTGATCCCCAAACCAGGAAAAGACTCAACAAGAAAAGAAAATTATAGACCAATATCTTAATGAATATTGATGCAAAAATATTCAATAAGATCCTAACAAACAGAATCCAGCAACACATCAAACAATTAAACACCATGACCAAGTGGAATTTAAATCTTAATGGTAGTTTGAAATTAGGAGATATCAGCATTAATTGAAAAAGGTGATAACAGTAGTACATTTCATAGCTCAAATTCCAGTTAAATGATCCTAGTCATTTTTTAGGATCATTCACCCTTCTTATGTACATGGTCTCAAATAATTAAATACCCACTTCTCTCCTCATGAAGTCCCCAGCAGTAGTGAGAAATGAGTAAGGTTTTCAAATAATTTTTCTTTCCTAAATAGTCTTATAAGACAATATTGTTCTTTTTCTTATGACTACTTATTCTTTGTCTCAAATTAATGAAATATATTTGTAATCTTAGAAAAATGGACATTATTACTTATGAAAATCATTTTAACAACATTTAGGTGTATAACTGGCTCATTTTGTTTCTTTCTGGAGGTCACATTCAAAATATCTAACGTGGGCATGCATGAGCACTGATAAATCAGAATGGACATTGGCTTTGAACTGTGTCCTTCATTCTTCGCATTCACATTCTGTTTTATTCATTAGCTCTTTGGTGATATTCTTCTTTGCACTTTGAAGTTTAGCGAACCTATACCTAGTCCAAAGCTTTATTTTTTTATCTGAATCTTTCCTATCTTGGCAATTTCCTATGGGCATTTTCTTTTTATTTATTAAATTAGTAGTTGTTTTGGCTTGTTTTCTAGGTCAAAATCCGGAAGTGATTTTTCTGTTAGAGATAATATTCTGCAGTAAACTTTCTTCACAGAGATATTTCTGTACTCTAGAATTGGTGATGATTCTGGAAATGTACTGTTCTGAGCAGATGATTCAAGTTATTGATATGTGCTGAACAAATGAGTGTTGTGTATAATCTGAGTGGAAACCAGATATTTTGGCAGTTCACTAGTGAGTGGGTTTCTCTTCGATAAATTTTCTCCTTTGCTAAATATTTATATCGCTTTTAAAATATTTCAATAAAGAGAAAATATTCTGTGAAATAACGAGATTTGAGGATGTAATTATATTTTTAAAACTACTCTTTATTTTTTCATTTGTGGTGAATTCTCATCAAAGTAAATGTTTGGTTGCAAAAAGTATGAATCTTACTCACCTGATTTTCAATTATGCATAGCTTGTGTAGATCATGTGTAGATTACCCTTGACTATTGAAACAACTCTTGCTTTCCTTTGGTTTGTGGCTGATTTTCTGAGTTACTTTAATGGAAACTATAAGAAGAAAAAAGATTATTGCAATGATTTGGTGTAGGTGTGATGTGTTGTGTTATATAAGGGTGGAGGCAGTGGTGATAAATAGCAGATACAGGCTGGGCACAGTGGCTCACACCGTAATCCTAGCACTCTGAGAGGCTGAGGCATGAGGATATCTTGAGCTGAGTAGTTTGAGACCAGCCTGAGCCCTGATCAAGGCTGAGACCTCATCTTTATTAAAAATAGAAAAAATTAGCTGGGCATGGTGATACATTACTATAGTCTCAGCTACTCAGGCGGTTCAGGCAGGAGGATCGCTTGAGCCCAGGAGTATAAGCTAGACTGATGCCATGGCATTCTAACCCAGGTGACAGACAGAGCAAGAGTCTGTCTCAAACAAATAAACAAACATCCCAAACAGAGGTATTTCACATTCTTTTGGAGGTAAAAACCTTTATCAGTGGTGGGGTTTTCTGTGAGAGATGGTGAGGGGTAAGGAATGATTACAGATGATCCTCAGGTTTCTGGCTTCATCATTTGGGTAGGTCTGCTGTCGTGGAGAAGAGGCAGACTGGCAGAGTGAAGTTTAGTTGGTTGCCTGGTGGGTCTCAGTTCTGGTTTTCTGACCTTCTCTGTCCTGTCCTGTCCTATGTGGAACTGCGTTTCATAGGCATCCTTACCTTTTGTCTCCTATGAGTAGATTGGGGAGTTGGAGGCATGATGGAGGACTGCAGGGTCAGAATAGGGAGAAGGTACAGTGTTTTCCTCCCTCTCTCTTTGCTCTGGGTGGTCTCCCAGGATGTGGCAGTTTCATTCCTGTGGCTTCAGCTCCTGTAAGTTCCTTCCTTTGTAGTTCATGTCCCAATGGGCAGCTCCTGCTGTTATGCTATCCCCTGTCCAATAATCCTGGCTTCTGGGCTTTTATGATACAGACTGAGTTTGCCTTATCTGAAATGTGTAGGACTAGAAGTGTTTTGGATTTTTTTTTTTTTTGATTTTGGAATATTTATATACTTGTTGAACATCTGTATTCTCAAAATCCGAAATCTGAAATGCTCCATGAGTATTTCCTTTGAGCATCACATAGGTACTCAAAAAGTTTTGGATTTCAGAATTTTGGATTGGGATAGTCAATGTGTACCACCTCTTCAGTGGTCTCTCCAGCTCTTAGTTGGTCATGGTTTCCTGCTGAGCAAGTCAGGGAAAGGTTTCTCTCCATCCTCTTAGTTTCCATGGGTGCTTCTGAAAAATCAAACTAACAAAGGCAGGAAAACAGGAGAAAAACATTCAGAATTATGTTAGTTTAAGTTTTATGTGAAATAGGAGCCTTCATAAGGAAGTGATCACTAAGAAACAATTAAACTTTAGTATTTTTTATTGTAGGTTGGATGAAGAGTGGCGAGTTCTGGGGAAATATGATGTGGTAGAACAGTGTGCTCTAATGGTAGTAAACTGAGAGAAACTCAAGTTGGCTTGTTTGGATTCTTCACTGTGCCCCTTCATCTTCAGAGATAAGGATATCCCTTTCCTCCGGGAATAGAAGGACGTAACTTATGACATAGATCAGGAGAAGATCAGAGAATTTTTCCTAGGTTTTATGACTTGCTTCAGGGGAAGGGATAAGGTCAAAGACACCTTCCTTCTGCCATTTTCTAAATTCTTTTAGTTTAAAGCTCTCAGTATGCCAGTGTGCCATATTTTGGGGGTAGTGTGCTCTGCTAAACTACTGTCACTGCTGTTACTTCGCCATTCCTCATTTGGGGTCTTGGCTCTTCCCATGCTCATATAACCACATTTTAATATTAATTTTTCTCTGTTTTAATTTCTAGAGTGGCTTTGGTTTTCCTAACTATAACTTGATGAATATAGTCTGAAAATTTGATTTTGTGATTTGTGTCAAGTTGAAGATTTCTGTGATACATTCCAATGCAGATATTAGGAGAGTTGGGTAGTGAGGTCAAATAAATGTCTGTTCTTGAAGTATAAATTAGGGTATCATCTCAGTCTGAGGGTAATATTTAAAACATGGAAGGAATGGTTGGGATCCTTTAGTGAACAAAACAGGGGAGTCCAAATGTAGGTTTTTTTTTTTTATTAAATCATAGCTGTGTACATTAATGCAATCATGGGGTACAATGTGCTGGTTTTATATACAATTTGAAATGTTTTGATCAAACTGGTTAACATAGCCTTCACAGCATTTTCTTAGTTATTGTGTTAAGACATTTATATTCTACACCTAGTAAATTTCACATGTACCCTTGTAAGATGCACCATAGGTATGATCCCACCTGTTACTTTCCCTCCACCCATCCTCCCCCCTCCCGTCTCCTTTATCCTTCTTCTTGAGCTATAATTGGGTTATAGCTTTCGTAAAAAAGCTATAAATTGGTTTCATAGTAAGACTGAGTACATTGGATACTTTTTCTTCCATTCTTGAGATACTTTGCTAAGAAGAATATGTTCCAGCTCCAACCATGTAAACATGAAAGAGGTAAAGTCTCCATCTTTCTTTAAGGCTGCATAATATGCCATGGTGTACATATACTACAATTTATTAATCCATTCGTGGGTCGATGGGCACTTGGGCTTCTTCCATGACTTAGCAATTATGAATTGGGCTGCAGTAAACGTTCTGGTACATGTATCTTTGTTATAATGTGATTTTTGGTCTTCTGGATATATGTAGTAAAGGAATTGTAGGATTGAATGGCAGGTCTATTTTTAGATCTCTAAGTGTTCTCCAAACATCTTTCCAGAAGGAACATATTAATTTGCATTATCACCAGCAATGTAGAAGAGTTCCCTTTTGTCCACATCCACGCCAACATCTCTGGTTTTGGGATTTTGTTATATGGGCTAATCTTACTAGAGTTAGATGATATCTCAATGTAGTTTTGATTTGCATTTCTTTGATGATTAAGGATGATGAGCATTTTTAATGTGTGTGTAGACCATGTGCCTGTCTTCTTCAGAGAATACTGGAGTTAGATGATATCTCAAAGTAGTTTTGGTTTGCTTTTCTCTGATGATTAAGGATGATGAGCATTTTTTCATGTGTCTGTAGACCACGCGCCTGTCTTCTTCAGAGAAGTTTCTCTTCAAGTCCCTTGCTCACCCTGAGATGGGATCACTTGTTCTTTTCTTGCTCATATGTTGGAGTTCTCTGTGGATTCTGGTTATAAAACCTTTGTTGGAGACAAACCTGCAAATATCTTCTCCCTTTCTGAGGGCCGTCTTCTTGCTTTGCTTACTGTGTTCTTGGCTGTGCAGAACTTTTTAGTTTGATCAGGTCCCAGTAGTGTATTTTTGATACTGTTTCAATTGCCCAGGGGGTCCTCCTCATAAAATATTCGCCCAGGCCGATTCCTTCAAAAGTTTTCCCTGCACTTTCTATTAGTATTTTTATAGTTTCATGTCTTACATTTAAATATTTTATTCAGTGAGAGTCTTTCTTAGTTAATGGTGAGTGGTGTGGGTTCACTTTCAGTCTTCTACAGGTCACCAGCCAGTTCAACCAGCACCATTGTTAAATAGGGAATCTTTTCCCCACTGAGTGTTTTTAATTGGCTTGTCAAAGATCAAATAATGGTAAGTAGCTGGGTTCATTTCTTGGTTCTCTTTTCTTTTCTTTTCTTTCTTTTTTTTTTTTTTCTTGTGATGCTTTATTTATTTATTTTTTTTGTGAAAATCTCAAATATTTACTATGTGCCCTTATACAGAAAAAAAAGTGCGAGTTAAACTACAGCATATGTACTCATATCATTATAATAATAAACACTTCCAACAGTTCTTTGATTATAAAAACATTTACATGTTAACTACAAATAGAAAAATGCTGATAAACAGTATTCTTGTGAAATTTAGATTTCCTGAAGTATGAAGATAATACTGACAATGCCTCCTTGTGCCATATGCAGCTGACATTCAGGTTTTTTTTTTTTTTTTTTGCATTTTTTGGTACTGTTTGAATTTTTTTTCTTACATTACAAGCAATTCCAGAAATCTTATAAACAATAAAAGAAATATTTCAATATCATTCTACTTGATCTGGATACACCTGATATTGAAATTAGAGAAAATATATTGTTGTAAAGAGAAATTACAAACATGTTTCACTTATAGATGAGGATGCAATATCTTAAACAACATATTGACAAGTTGAATTACAAAATTAATATTTAAGTAATATACTTTAGTCAAATTGAATCCAATTTATATGAAAGTTAGACACTATTTTCTTTTCCTTTTTTTTTTTTTTTGTTTTCTTTCCCTCGCCCCCTCCCTCCTTCTCTGTCTGCTCTCCATCTTTTTTAATGGCTGAAAATTATTCCATGGTATAAATATATCACAGCTTCTTAATCCATTCCTGGGTTGGTGGGCATTTAGGTTGTCTCCATGTTTTGGTGATTATAAATTGAGCTGCAATAAACAAATGTCTATTGCAAATGTTCTTAGGATAAAAGGATTTTTTTTTCTTCTGGGTAGAGGCCTAGTAATGGAATTGCAGGATCAAATGAGATGTCTAATTTGAGTTCTTTGAGGATTCGCCATACTTCCTTCCAAAAAGGTTGTATCAGTTTTTAGTCCCACCAACAATGTAAAAGTGTTCCTTTTCTCCACATTCACACCACCTTGAGACTTTGTGATATGGGCTGTTCTCACTGGGGTTAGGTGTTATCTCAGGGTAGTTTTGATTTGCATTTGTCTGATGATCAGAGATGGTGAGCAATTTTCAATATTTATACCCATTCGTCTGTCTTCATCAGAGAAGTTTCTGTTCATGTCTCTTGCTGAGACGTAGATGGGATTGTTGATTAATCTGAGTTCTCTGTAGATTCTAGTTGTCAATCCTTTGTCATATTAATATCCTCCAGATATCTTTTCCCATTCTGAAGATTTTCTTTTTGCTTTACTTTATTGTGTCCTTAGCTGTGCAGAAGCTTTTCGGCTTCATTAAGTCCCATTTGTTAATTTTTGTTATTGTTGTGTTGGCCACTGAATTCTTTGTTATAAAATCTTTCCCCAGTCCAAAATCATCAAGAGTTTTCCCCACACTTTCTTCTAAGATTTGTATTGTTGTGTGTCTTAGATTTAAGTCTCTTATCCTTCTTGAGTCAATTTTTGTAAGGGGTGAAAAGTGTGGGTTGAGTTTCAGTCTTTTACATGTCATGGGAGCATTTTGGTGCACTACATTTTTTTGAGGACTGGTTATTACACACTTATTTCACATGGGGAGAAAATGTGTCACAACCAGTCAGGTATTCCAGAGCCCAACACACAAAACACCTGCCTTATAATACATACTCAATAAACACTTGATTACTGAATGGAAATAAATAGTTTTGGAGGTGTTTGGAAATTTTGTATTATTTCATATTATAAAGTAGCATTCTTAAATTAATAGAGTAACAACTGAAATTGACAAAAATAGATATTTGGCAGTGCCTAATTGCTGTTTTTCAGTCTGCTCTAATAGCCTTTGCATTTATTTGGTTACTGAGCACAAATTATTTTCAAAAAAATTCAGAAGTGATTTTTGAAGCCATTGACATAATTCTTTCTATATATTTCTCCTTCAGTCCTCCCAAACTCTACCTCTCAACCAACCATCTTGAGCAATCTATTCATTTTATTTTAATTCCTATAGTACTCGACAGAGTGAAACATTTTGTAATTCTGATTTCATGGTCCATGCAGTAATCTAAACATTTGTGTTTATATTTCAGTTCTGAATATTTCCTTAAAGCATTCAACAAAATGTCCTTGGGAGACTCGCTGGGATTGTTTATCTGCTGCCATGTGCAAAGCCCTGGATGACACTTTGAACTGATTACAGCCCTCTTCCCTGCAACTCCTGATCCAGCTCAACACTTCGCTTAAGACAGTCTCTACTCTCAGCTCAAGCCTATTCAATACTTCTGATGTCCAAGATTTATCTGTCCATATTGCCAGTGTATCTTCCAAGTCACGATTTCTCAGTCTTTGCTTCTTTCTGCCACCCAGTCTTTCATATATATGCAAATTACCTAAAAACCCTGAGTCTGTAAACTTGCCATAGTTACTAAGCTTGTCCTTGTCTGAGAGGCTTAAAGTTCTCCCCACCCTTCCAGCCCTGGCAGTTATGAAGGCCTTGGTCTTCTGCCTCAACTTTGAACCTCTTGTACGCCCCTCTGTTTCTTCCCTTCTAAAGCAAGAACTAGATTTGTTTCTTAAACTCATGTCACCAGGTCTTAGATTGGTATTGAACGTGAGTAGGTGTAATTCTCTATGACTCTGAATTGCCAGGAAAAAAAGCAGGGGGTTGAGGGAAAATGCTCAGAAGAATCGTAAAACATATGAATGAAAGAAAACCAATAGAATTCTGAAGTTCTACTGAACATATAACATATAGTCTTCACTCTCTTCCTCAGCACATGATCATTGTGAGTGCCAAATTTCTTGATGGTCATAGCTAGCACTGGTGTGACAATTAGTAACATGTTCTTATAAGAGGGCTCGTTTATGATGGAAAACACCTAGAAGACAGGATAATTCATACCTAAGATGTGTAGTATCACCAAATGCAACCCTCTACCCTTTCACCTATGTCAAGGATCTTCCTACATACAACCTGAAAGTCAAGGAACAAATACATCTGCTTATTGGTATAAATCAAGCCACAATAAGTTTACTCCAAGTCTGTAACAACACTTGTTTCTCCCTTCTCTGTGCAACTTTTCTCTGAGAAACTGCTCCTCCCTTATCTTATGTGATTAAGGCCCATCAGTTATCCTTTGTCCCTTGTAACTGGTCCACAAAATAGGCAGTAAGGGGACCTCCCAGACACTTCTTACGTAAAGATGCTAAGACTGAAGCTTCTCTAACCTTTTAGGTAGGAGGCTGTATGGGTCATAGAAGATTCAAGCTAAACCTAATGCCCACTACCTGGAGAAAGCCTGCCTAAAAATCAAGTCAAAGTACAGGAAAGCAGAGCCAATGGATAAGGAAATTTCTGCAGAGATTATCTGAGCAAATAGGTCCATTAATACCTGACCCATTTTATCATTGACCTTGTCAATCACTCAGGTCAAAATATTTTTGTTTGTTTGTTTTTGTTTTTTGCTTACTGTTAGACATCTTTCTGCTACAAGAATAAACTGATTAATAAAACACATATATCAATTATATTTGGGAAATCCAAACTGTATGTTAAAATATACTCATTGGTGCTGCCACTATATTTCAACCTGCTGCATCCAAACTACTCCCTGGAGTTTCTACCACCTAAGACCAAAGGATGAGCTAAGTAAGAAGCAAAAGCAAAATGATTTTAGTTAATTCCTCCTCCAGTTTGGTGTCTCCACTTTCCTCTTGAGGTAGGTGGGAGGCTCTTCCTACCTCTTCTAAAGCCATTAGCATCCCTACTGCTAATATAGCATGTACTTCACACTTTATTCTTATATTTGTATTTAAGGTAGCCCCCTTTATGCTTAGGGGATTTATACTGAGTTTCCTACTGGATGTCTGAAACCATGGACAGTATCAAACCCTATAGGTACTGTGTTTTTTCCTATACATACATGCCTATGATAAAGTTTAATTTATAAGTTACAGTAAGAGATTAACAATAACTGATAATAAAACAGAAAAATTATAACAATATACTGTAACAAAAATTATCTGGATAAAGTCCCTCTGTCTCAAAATATCTTATTATATTATATTCATTCTTCTTGTTGTGATGGTGTGAGATGATAAAGAATCTACATCATGAGATGAAGTGAGGTGAAAGACATATGCCTTGTGAGAAAGGTAGGGTTAGGCTATTACTGATCTTCTGATAAGACTGTTACTGCTCTTCTTGATGGTCATAGCTAGCACTGGTGTGACAATCAGTAACATGTTCTTATAAGAGGGCTTGTTTATGATGGAAAACACCTAGAAGACAGGATAATTCATATCTAAGATGTGTAGTATCACCAAATGCAACCCTCTACCCTTTCACCTATGTCAAGGATCTTCCTACATACAACCTGAAAGTCACCTGAGGTTTAGTCTTAGGTGATCCTGGAACGTGGAGCCTTGACATGTCAGTGGCTGGATATCAGGGGCAGACAGTCTCAAGGACTAACATGCAGAATATGGATACACTAAATAAAGGGAGGACTTCCATCCAGGGTAGGCCAGAGAGGTACAGTGTGAGATTTCATCATGCTATCCAAGAGGGCGTGCACTTTAAAACTTATGAATTATTTCTCAAATGTTTTGTTTAATATATTCAGGCTACAGTTGAAAACAGGTAACTGAAACCACAGAAAGCAAAACCATGGAGAAGAAGAAACTACTCTAATGTCTTTCTCCCTGAATAAATTGTAAGACCCTCAAGGAAAGACTATTTAATACTTATTTGGATCTCCCAGAGCTCAGAGTGGAAGCTTTAATGTTTAATCAAGATTTTTTTGAGTTGTCATGTGAAGTATTAATTTTCCATAGCAGATTGCTTCAATGATTCATTGTGATTCTGGAGTTTCATTAGAGGCACTGACTGCAAAGCAATTACTTAAACAGATTCTGGGAGAAAAAGAGTTTTTTTTGTTGAATGTGGGCTCAAGCCTACAATTCTGTAGACTCAGCTACTAGTACTCAGACTTCCGACTAAGCACACTCCCAGGTTAAAATATGCTGGACAATTCTTTGTTTATTTTCTTTTGTGCCATAAAGCTAGAATAATCTTGAGGAATGGAGCATTTGGGTAGTTGGCTTACAGCTATCCTGAAATACCCTCATGTTCCCCTCTCATTAAATGTTTTCTGAAATGCCTGTGGTTCCACTTTTCTAAGTAACAATAGAACATTTATTCAATACAGTATATTTTGGTGTCTTAAGGTCATCATTTGGAACAATAATTCTTTTCATCATTTAGATATAGAAAGTATACATTTCTTCAGCCCCAGGATACATGTAGGAAGATTTGTTTTTTATTTTAGCTAAATTCTTGACAGCTTATTAATTTTGAACTTGTTTTTCTCATCTAGAATCTGAGTGCAGTGGGGATCAAGTCATTTGAAAGATTTGTACTTCTACTATACTGTATTTGGATGAATTAGAAATTCATGAATAAGGTTTTCTTTTGTATATATACTAAGTCTATCATCTTTTGTAACCCCCAGTAAGCCAGCATTGACACATTAAGAAACACAAATCCTATTATGGTACACACACATTGAGCGGACCTAAATTTTTCAAGCTACGGGAGTAATGGAATTCCCACTAGACTTAAATTGGTCAACATCTATATTTGTAGAGTGGGAGAAAGAGCAGACCTTCAAGTGTATGTTTACAGTCCATGAAAAATAGATTTGGAAGAAGATACCACAAAGAGAACAGAAGAGATCCCAGCCACAGACTTTAGGAAGCTGGAAAGCAGATGGATGACTGAGCAGACCAAGAAGCTAAATCCTGAACTGGCAGTGAGGAGAGCTGAGCAACAGCTTACTTTACTTTACGAAGACTTGAGAAGTGGCTCAAGGGGCAGAAGATAGGGTTAAAATCAGAATGGCTGGTTTCAGACTCTTCCAGCTTCTAAGAGTCTCTCCCCTTCTCAGGAGAATATTTGAGTTCAGTCTCTAGAGAAAGTAAAGTACAGGGTCTCTGGCTGAAGGACCCCAAACACAACTGACAGTGTGTGTCCTAACCAGAAAAAAAAAAAAAAAGATGTGCAAAAGTTTGCATAGTAAATGTGGCCCCCAGCCTTTACCCCACTTGGATTCCTTAACACTGGCAGCCTTAGCATAGTCCCATCAGGTCAAAGATTATAGAATTTTCTCTATGGAATGTGGCCAGCAGTTTTCAAGATAATGATGTTGGAAGCACATGCACAGAGAGCTTTTAATCAGCTTCTCAGAGCCCCACTCTTCTGTCTAATCAGCAAGTATCTGCAGAGCAACTCTAATATGAAGACAAAAGTCAAAACCAATAAGAAAATCTCAAAAAGGAAGCAAAGAACTTATTTTCATGAAGAAGAAAATTTGAAAAATCACACATGAGCTATAATGAATATCTATAGAATTCAAAACAAACATCACGACCATTGAACAAGAACAGGAATGTGTGTGTAGTGTGTGTGTGTATGCATATGTATATATGTATAAATATATTCAGAAAAAACAATAATAAAAAATTGGGGATTTTTAAATGCTAGTAGAAATTTTTAAAAATCCAAAGAATCAGAAGGTAGAGTTGAGCCAATCTCCCCCGAAAGTAGGGCAATATGACACAGTACGGAAATAAGGGAGAAAACATAAGATTGCAGAAAGAGTCCAGATGGTCTAAAATCTGATTAACAGGTGTTTCTGCAAGAGAAAAACAGAGAAAATGAGGGGAGGGAATCATCAAAGAAATAATTCAAGAAAATTTTCCAAAACTGAACAACATAATCTTCCAGACTGAAAAGGCTCATCAAAAGCTCAGTATGATAGAAGCAAAAAAGACCCTCACTGAATCAGACACCTCTTATGTCTCACCTCAGAGCCTCCTGATCTTCCTTGTCACTCTTTTCAGTCATAGTCACTGTGATGGCAACCAGACCTGCCGGGCTCCACCACACAGTACGCATGTCCCATCTCACACCACACCACATGCCTCTTGACTCTTGCCCTGAGGCTCTTCTGTTGGCACCAAGGAGTAGGATGCCCCAGAACTCTATTTGACACTCCCATGTGTGCCCACCTGGCACACCTTTGGCCAGGAGGAAGTGGGAGCTGATGGATAAACTTCTTTCTCCTCCCCTTTTTTACAAAACTTTGTCTCAGATGAATGATTCTCAGATGTAGTCTATACTGGAGGGTGGTTCACCCTCCAGTTAGTAATTTATCTTCATATCGCTCTACTTCTTTTCTGCTTCACTCTCAATGTCTGTTACTCTTGATTTCTGGATTTGCACTCCCAATAAAGTGATAGCCAATAAGCCCTTACCTCAAGTTGACTTTCTGGGAAACTAGTACCTAAAATACACCAAAATATATCATCGTGAAATTTTAGAACACCAGGGTTAGAGAAAAAAAAATCTTAGAAGCTTCTGGAAGGAAAAATAAATAGGTTCACACTGAGAGTCAAGTGTGACAACAGCAACACTGCAGAGATAAAAGAAAATGATGAAAAGCCTCTCATGTTCTGAAGAAAAAAAGATTCCAATCTCTGTATCTAGAACCAGAGGCAGAAAAGGCATTTGATCAAATTAAACACTCATTTATGGAAAAGACACTAAGCCAACAAGGAAAGAGAGGAAATATCTTTAATTAAATATAAAATATTTATGAAAATATAACCAACCAAACAACTAATTAGCTATGCAAGTAAAATAAAGGCACATAACTTCACAAAAAGCAAACAAATAATAAAAACAAAACAGCTACTAGTGTACTTTTTTCTTGTGTTGCTACCAGAGGTTTTACTCCACCATAAATGAGGTATTAAACCAAGAAGAAAGGAAGCATGGAATATAACAAATGGGGTGTCTAACCCAAAAGGCAGGCAGAAGTAATCCCTGGGATGATGATAAAGGGAGATGCCACAAAAAAATGTTGCACTTCCGACAAGACTAGATAAGAGTGGGTCAAAAGGCCCACTTTAAAATCTTCTTCCATAAGATAACAGTAAGAGAACATCTGCCTTGTTTGCATATAATGAAAGGAGAAATAAATAATTAGGAGAGATTTGGAGATGAACTATTCTAGACCCAGAAAATTAAGCAATGAAATAAACAAGGTAGTTAACTCCAGGGAAACTAAAAAATTGCATGCAATAAATAAAAATAATCATAGCATACTAGAATGCCTAGCTATGATAAATATCGTAAATATGATAAATATTATAAACCGTAATAATGAAAATACTACTTATCCAACCAAAGTGAGATATAATAATAATATTGGGAGGATGGAGGGATGGGAAAGTTGTATATATTGGGTAAGTTTGAAAACATAATGGAGAGTCAACTCTATGTTCTCTGGTGGGAAGTTGATGTTTAAAAGCTAAAGACTCAAGAAATAGCATCATAAACAAAATGAAGAAAAATATGAAAACAAAAGATTGAACAATGGTGCCCTCTGAGCAATAGGGTTAAGGACAGAGCAATGCCACTGCATTGTTTTGGTTTTATCATACCTTTGTCAAACTCTTTGACTCTTTAAATTATGTGCATATATAACCTTGGATAAAAATTAAAATTAGGACTTCTGCATCTGCCTATTAGGAAGAAATCAAGTTTGTCCTTACTGTCAGGAAGGACGTATTCAACAAGAAAACTGAACAAAACATATGAAATCGGACTTTTTAAACACAGATCTATAGGCAGCAGGGGACCTTGATGCCTGAGATATAGGAAACAAATTAGGCCAGCCCTATGAGTGCCTATGAGTTCTGCCTGCAGGTAATTTACAAAATTTAATGCAGAAAGAGGGACCCTAAAAAGACTCCATGACACATAGTTTAGAGTTTAAGGAGGCTGAGAGAGTTAGAGGGTGTAAGGAAGAGTAAAGGAAAAGAGAAAGAGAAAGCAATTCAGAACTATAGAGGTCCCCTTCAGTATTTGACCAAATAGCAACCCGCACTTGCAATGGGTGAAATTCTACAAATCTTTGCAGAAAACACAAACAAGATCACAACTTCTGAAGGGAGGACAATAGCCAGAGAATTGTAACAAAACAGTCCCAGAGTTTACATATAGCTGGGAAAAATTCACACCAGCCAAAATGAAAAGTCCTCATTAAATAGAGAGGGCATTCCGAAGAGACCACAAAAGGGTCACCCCTTACTTAACTAGCCATAAAGTTAAATCCTACTATAGTTATTTCCCAATAAAAACTCAAAAAACTAAACTTGGAAAAATTAACCAAAACAAAGCCTGAACAACACTTTTTAAAGAAATACAAAATCCAACACTCAACATAAGATTTACAAGGTTCAGAATCCAGTAAAACACTTACTATGCATATATTAAAAAAAATAGAAAATACAAAAAATAAACAAGAAAATGTCAATCTATAGAAATAGATCTAGAAAATATAGAGATGTGAAATTAGTAGACAAGAGCTTTAAAACAGCTATGATCATTATGCTTTACAATTAAGGAAAAATAAATACAAAAAAACAAGGAAATGTAAAATATAAAAAAAGAACTTTTACAGACAAAAAAGTCTGAAATAAAAATTTAAGTGGATAGGATTAATAATAGATAAGAAACTGCAAAAAATATTGGACCTGAATACAATGTATTATAAATCTCCGAAGTGAATCATAGAGAAGAAGAAGAAAAAAAGAAGTAGAAAAAGGAGGAAAGTAGGGAGGAGAAGATGACAATCCTTAATAATATGTAGAACACCATCAAGGTATCTAACATAATATACATGTAATTAGAATCCCAAGAAAAGAGAAGCAGGAAAAGGGAAGAAATATTATGTCAAAATATAAGTGCCAGGCAGCACCTGTGGCTCAGTCAGTAAGGTGCCAGCCCCATATTCCAAGGGTGGCGGGTTCAAACCCAGCCCCGGCCGAACTGTAACAAAAAAAGTAGCCAAGCGTTGTGGCAGGTGCCTGTGGTCCCAGCTACTCGGGAGGCTGAGGCAAGAGAATCGCCTAAGTCCAGGAGTTGGAGGTTGCTGTGAGCTGTGTGATGCCACAGCACTCTACCAAGAGTGATAAAGTGAGACTCTGTCTCTACAAAAAAAACAAAAAACATAAGTGCCAAAATTTTTCCAGACTTGAAGAAGACTATAAATCAAGCTCAAGAAGCATGATGATACCCAAACAGGTCAAGAACAAAGAAAACCACAGCACATAATAATTAAATTGTTGAAAACTGATGATTAAGCCAGCCAGAATGGGTAAAATGTCATTTTATAAAGTGGAACAAAGATTAAAAGTATAGCAAGTTTCTCATCAAAAACTATGAAAGCCAAAAGACACTGTTATACTTAAGTGCTGGAGAAAAATTTCAATCTAGACTTTTATACCCAAAGAGAATATCTTTCAAAAATGAAAACGTTTTCATATAAGCAAAAACTGAAGAATGCATTGTCAGCTAAACAAGAGACAATATATATCAATGACAACTTAAATTTACAGGTAGAAATTAGGAGTACCAGTAATGAATGGTAACTGGGAAAATTTAAAGGATATATATTTTTAAGTTTTTTAAAAGATAGTTAACTGTTTAAGGCAAAAATAAAAACAATATATTTGGAGGAGGGTTGTTTATTTATTTATTTATTTATTTTGAGACAGAGTCTCACTATGTCGGCCTAGGTAAAGTGCCATGGTGTCAAAGCTCACAGCAACCTAAAACTCCTGGGCTTAGGCGATTCTCTTGCTTCAGCCTCCCAAGTAGCTGGGACTACAGGCACCTACCACAACACCCAGCTATTATTTTTTCTTGTTGTTGTTACAGTCGTCATTGTTGTTTAGCAGGCCCAGGCCGAGTTCCACATATACCAAAGCTGGCGCCCTAACCACTGAACTGCAGGTGCCAAGACAAAAAACACTTTTTTTTATTTTTGAGACGGAGTCTCACTATGTCACCCTTGGTAGAGTGCCATGGTGTCACAGCAACCTCAAACTCTTGGGCTTAAGGGATTCCCTTTCTTAGCCTCCCAAGTAGCTGGGACTACAGGCACCCACCACAATGCCCAGCTACTTTTTCGTTGCAGTTGTCATTGTTGTTTAGCAAGCCCAGGCCGAGTTCAAACCGCCAGCCTTGGTTGCCAGCCTCGGTGTGTGTGGCCAGCGCCATAACCACTGTGCTACAGTTGCTAAGCCTGGAGGGTTTTATTTATATAAGTAAAATATATGTCAATGAAGCCACAAGAGATGGGAAAGAGGAAATAAATTGTACTGTTGCAAATGTTTTCCATTATGCGTGAAATTTTTCAATATTTGAAGACAGACTGCGCTAAGTTTAAAATATATATTGTAAATCTTACAGCAAACACTTTAAAAAATAAAACACAGATGTATAGTTAGTAAGCCAACAATGCAAATAAAATGGAAGAGTTTAAGTAGTGAATTGATTTTACAGAAGGAAAAGAAGAAATAGACAAGGAATAGATAGAAAAAATAGAACACAAATTGCAAAGTTTGGATTTTAACTCAAACATATAAATAAATACACTAAATGTAAATAGTCTACACTCTACAGCTGAAATGCAATTTAACTCTACAATTAAAATATTATTGTACTGGATAAAATGCAAGTTTCACCTATATCTATCTTCAACAAATTCACCTTCATTGTGAAGATATCAATACATTAATAGTAAAAGCATGTCAAAGATATAAATTGCAAATAATAATCAAAAGAAAGGTTGAGTGGCTAAATTAAAACCAGAAGAAAATAGACTCCCAGATTAGAATTATTGCAATGGAGAAACAGGTTCATTTTATAATAATAAAGGGGTCAATTCTTTAAATGTATATACAAAGCAGAACTTCAAAATACATGAAGCAAAAACTCGAAGAACTAAAAGGAGAAATAGAAAAACCCACAATTACAATTAGAAATTTAAGAATCCTCTCTTAACAACTGATAAAACATGTAGACTGAAAATTATTAGAGAAATAAAGTACTTTAACAATACCATGAAGCAAATGAATGATTGACATGAATAGAGAATATTTAACCCAAAACTAAAAAATACACCTTCTTCTTCAGTGTACATGGTAAATTTACTCTGTGCCAGGCAATAAGGTAAATCTCAATATCTTTTAAAAGGATTAAAACCATATTTTCTGTTAATAAAATAGCATTAAATTAGAAATTAATAATTAAAATGTCAAATATTTGGAAATTATACAAAACATTTATAAGTAATCCATGCGTTTAAGGAAATATCACAAGGGAAATTACTAAATATTTTGAAATAAATGTAAATGAAATATGCATGTAAAAATTTGTGCTACGAGGCGGCACCTATGGCTCAGTGGGGAGGGCACCAGCCCTATTTACTGAGGATGGTGGTTTCAAACCCAGCCCTGGCCAAACTGCAACAAAAAAATTGCTGGGCATTGTGGCAGACACCTGTAGTCCCAGCTGCTTGGGAGGCTGAGGCAAGAGAATCACCTAAGCCTAGGAGTTGGAGGTTGCTGTGAGCTGTGTGACGCCCCCTCCAAATCTACCAAGGGCAATAAAGTGAGACTCTGTCTCTAAAAAAAAATTTGTGCTATGCAGTGGTACTTGAAGATGTGCTGTCCCATACAATACCAATAGCCATGTGTGACTACTTAATATTTTAATTTCAATTATATAAAATTGAAAAATAGAAATATATTTTCTTTGTCACACTAGCCATATATCAACCATTCAATAGCCATAAGAGACTAGTGACCACCTTATTGAATAGTACAGTGTTACAGAAAGGTCTGTTAAGAAATGATCAATTGGGTGGCACCTGTGGCTCAAGGAGTAGGGCACTAGCCCCATATGCTGGAGGTGGCAGGTTCAAACCCAGCCCCGGCCAAAAACTGCAAAAAATAAATTAATAAAAATTTTTAAAAAAATGATCAATCATTAAATAATGATTTGAAGGGAAAATGTTCAAAATTAGTTATATAACTTTAAAGAGGTTAGCAGAGGAAAAAAGCAAATTAAATTTAAAATAAGTAGAAGAAAGAATATAATGGAGATAAGAGTGGAAAAAATGAAATGAATACAAAACAACAAATAAAACTCCATGAAATCAAAAGCTAGTACTTTGAAATTTTCAGTACAATTGGTAAGCTTCTAGGCAAATTGAATAAATAAAAAGGAAAGAAGACACAGCTTACCAATACCAGAAATGTAAGGGAATTTTACTATAGAGCCTGTAGCTGTTAAAAGAATAATAAGATAACATTACAAACAAATTTTGCAGATATATTCGATAACCTAGAAGAAATGGAAAAATTCCTTGAAAAGCACAAAACCAACTCAAAATGAAATTTAAAAACTTAAATAGTCCTATATCATGTAAAGCAATTGAATTCCTAATTTAAAACCTTCCCAGGTAGAAAACTCGAGGACTAAAGAGTTTCACCATTAAATTGTAACAGTTAATGAAGAAAAAGTACCAATCCTACACACACTTTTTCAGAAAATAAAGATAAGAAACTTTACAACTAATTTTATAACCCAGTATTATCTTGATAGGAAAACTAGACCCCCCCAAAAATTGTTAATAAGCATAAATGACAAATTTCTTTTTTTCATAAATGACAAATTTCTTACTAAAATATTATCAAATTGAATCCAGCAACATATAAATGGGATAATGCACCATGACCAAGTGGTATTATTTCAGAAATGCAGGTTTAGTTTAACATTTTAATTATCAATTGATATAAATCATTATATTAAGAGAATAAAGTTAGAAAGTATATGATCACATAAATAGATGTAGGAAAAAAACATTTGGCAAATCTTAATAGCCACTCGGGATTGAAACTCAGCAACCAGAAACAGAGAAATTTCTGCAGCCTAATAAAAGACATTTACAAAAAACCTCCAGCTAACTTAATGGTCAGAAACTGAATGTTTTCTCTCTAAGATCAGAAATAAGAAAGAATATCCACTCCTACCAGTTCTCTTCAATTGTTGTACTAGAGGTCCTAGCCTGTGAAATAAAGAAAAACAAGAAGGAAAAGAAACGAAATGAAAGCACACATATTAAAAAACAGAAACTAAAACTATATTTGCAGTTGATATATTTGTCTATGTATGTATACAAAAAAACTATATGTGTATCAAAAAAAACTATATAAAAATCTCCTGATAATAACAAGTGTATTTTTTTTTTTTTTTTTTTTTTTTTTGGTAGAGACAGAGTCTCACTCTATCGCCCTCAGTAGAGTGCATGGCGTCACACAGCTCACAGCAACCTCCAACTCCTGGGCTTAGGCGATTCTCTTGCCTCAACCTCCCGAGTAGCTGGGACTACAGGCGCCTGCCACAATGCCCGGCTATTTTTTTGTTTTGCAGTTTGGCCGACGTCGGGTTTGAAACCACCACCTTTGGTATATGGGGCCAGCACCCTACTAGCTGAGCCACAGGTGCTGCCCAACAATAAGTGTATTTAGCAAGGTTTTAAGAAGCAGTATTAATACACCAAAATCAGTTGTGCTTCTGCATACTAGAAATAAGCAATTGAGATGTGAAAAAATTTTTTGGAACATTTAAAATGAAATATTTAGCAGTAAGCTTGTTGAGAGATATGCAAAATATCTACAGTAAAGACTAAATTACATTACTAAGAAAAATTAAAACAAATAAATAAAGAGAAATACCATGTTCATAGATAGAAGATTCAATATTTTTAAGATACCAATTCTCTCCAGATAGATTCAATGCATCCAGTCAATATCACATGATCGGCTACCAGATCATAAAATTTCAGTGGAAAGACAATGGACCTAGGTAACCGAAACAGCATACTGGAAATGGGAAAAAGAAGTTGGAGGGCTTCCACACCTGATTTTAAGATTTATTATAAAACTGTAATAATCAAGAGAGTTTATTATTGGCATAAGGATAGACACACATGTACAGATAATGGAACAGATAATAGGCCACATAAATAAGGTCGGATGACTTTGACAAAGATGTCAAAATAATTCAACAGGGCAAAAGAAAGACTTGTAACAGATGGTACTGGAAGTGGGTATATTTATTTAAAAAATAATAAGACTTGTATTTACTTCCTTTGAAAAAAATTAACTCAAAATGAACTATAGGCCTAAATGTGAAAACTAAACCTAAAACACTTTTTAGGCAACAAAAAATGTGAGGAAATATTTGCAACCTTAAAGTTAACCAAGGTTCTCAGGACACAAAGAGCAAAAATACTGGAAAAAAAATAGTAAATTGGTCTTCATCAAATTTAAAATTCTCTTTGAAAAATGAGCTAAGCAAAATAAGGCAAGACACCAATCAGGAGAAAATATTCACAGCACATGTACCTAGGAAAGAATCTGTATCTTCCATACAGTAGCACCTCTGTAAGTTGACTACCCAAGGGACTGTGAAGACCTGGTCAACATATGGAGGTGGTCAACATAAGGAACTAGGCCTTCTGAACTGATGCATACATGTGGTACCTGTGCTATCTGTGAAAATGAGGTCAATTGAAGGAGACCTATACTAACCACCTCCCCTAGGTAATGTATAAACCAAACTTACACAATTCAATAATGAGAAAACAAACAACCCAATTAAAATTATAAAAGTTTCACAAAGGGTCATTAAAGCATGAAATGGCACTCAACAACATTAGTCATCAAGGAAATGCAAATTAAAATCACAGTAAGATACTTTCCACTTCCCACCTATTAGAATATTTAAATTAAAAAGATTTTCTCAAAACTACAGATGCTGGCATGGATGTGGAGAGAAGGGAACACTTTTACACTGCTGGTGGGACTGAAAACTGATACAACCTTTTTGGAAGGAAGTATGGTGAACTCTCAAAGAACTCAAGCTAGACCTCCCATTTGATACTACAATCCCATTACTGGGCATCTACCCAGAAGGAAAAATACCCTTTTATCATAAGGACACTTGCATTAGACTGCTTATAGTAGCTCAATTTACAATCGCCAAAATGTGGAAACAGCCTAAATGCCCACCAACCCAGGAATGGATTAACAAGCTGTGATATATATATACACTATGGAATACTATTCAGCCATTAAAAAAAAATGGAGACTTTACAGCCTTTATATTAACCTGGATGGAAGTGGAACACATTATTCTTAGTAAAGCATCACAAGAAAGGAGAAGCATGAATCCCATGTACTCAATTTTGATATGAGGACAATTAATGACAATTAATGACATGGTGGGGGTGAGGGAAGGGGAGACCAGAGAGAGAAAGAATGAGGGAGGGGTGGGGAAAGGAAGAGCACAGAGAGGGAAAGAGCGAGCGGGGTGGGGTCTGGGTGTGTGCCACACCTTTTGAGGGCAAAACACGATTGTAAGAGGGACTTTACCCAACAAATGCAACCAGTGTAACATGGTTTCTTGTACCCTCAATGAATCCCCAACAATAATACTAATAATAATAATAATTGTAAATACCACAAAAAAATGGGAAAAGAATTGCCATAGGTATCTTGTGAATAGCAATATATTATTGCATCATTTGTGCTAATAGTTTTCATTTGTTAACTCTTTTTTTTTTTGAGACAGAGCCTCAAGCTGTCACCCTGGATAGAGTGCTGTGGCATCACAGCTCACAGCAACCTCCAATTCCTGGGCTCAAGCGAGTTTCTTGCCTCTGCCTCCCAAGTAGCTGGGACTACAGGCGCCCGCCACACCCCCCGGCCATTTTTTGGTTGTAGCCGTCATTGTTGTTTGGTGGCCCGGTCTGGATTCGAACCCGCCAGCTCAGGTGTACGTGGTTGACGCCTTAGCCCGTTGAGCCACAGGCGCCGAGCCCATTTGTTAACTCTTAACATTTAAAATACAGTAAGTATTTTCAAAAAATCAAAACAAAAGAAACCCATACCCAT
>CAUYRH010128832.1:0-14993 GCA_963574655.1 Perodicticus potto
GTTGTTTCCCGTAAGTAGCATAGCTCAGTTTAAAACGTTTTGCAGGTGTGGCTCCTGGAAGGGGTTTGCCATTAATTTTATGCAAACACTTCTCAGCTGTGGCCAAATCTGCACATTCTACGAAGCAGCAGCCAGCTGGAATTCCAGTGAGGCGGTTTCTGATGATTTTGACACTCATCACTGTCTCTCCCATGGTGGCAAAGGCTCTGGAGATGAAGTTCTCGTCCATATAGGGTTCCAGGCCGCCCATCCACAGGCTGGCCGCCATGCCCGCTCACCCAGGTGGGACGTCGCGGGCCTCAAAGGCCCCAACACTTTCACTGCTAATGTTAACTGTGGCCTTTAAAGTCCTTCACGGGCTGTGCTTTCTAAGAGTTCTTCGTCTGCCCTATATGCCGGACAAAGACCCTCCATCCATCACCTGTGGCTGTCTGCAAACATGTGCTCCGGGCAGGCCCAATTTCCCAAAGCTCACTTCTGCGCTATTGGCTGCTTCCTGTGGCCTCTTTCCTCTCACAGGCCTCTCCCTTTTTCTGTGTGATTCTCACCATTCTTCAAGCCCCAGCACAAGCAGTGTCACCTGTGTGAAGCCTCTGGGCCACACTCATCAGCCGTCTGCCCTTTGGTCCTTCCCAGTCTTTCTCACCTGCCCTGTGCATTTGGCCACCGTGCCTTCGTTTTTTCCCTCGGTAGTCTCTGGACACAACCGAATTCTCCCACCAGACTTCATGCACAAGGACGGGCAAAGAGTGGGTGCTCAATACACGTTTGATTTTTACGTGTTGATTAATCCGATTCCATGTTACCATGCTACCACGATGTTCGGGGGTCGCCTTCAAGGGCAAATTATTGTATAAACTCAGGAATTTATGGCTAGAAAAGCATCCAACTTCGCAAGGAGAAATGTAACTGGGAGGCTCACTTCATAGGACATTCAATTGACTAACAAGCGACAACTGTGTTTACTAAACAATTTCAGGCCTTGATTGCAAAATTGACTCGATGTAAGAAAAAAAAAAAAAGCAAACGCTGACACACTCCATGGCAAGTGTCCTTTTCTGGGATCAATTAAGTGATGGCACAAGCCCATTCATGCCACGTCTGCACTATTATTTTCTAAATTCTGTGCAAAAAGACACAGGTTTCAACTGAAGAGCAAGAGGAATGAGGAGCCTTTCACTTGTAGTTTTCTTCTTTACAAGATCTTGGGCATTTCCTGCAGACCAAAGGATGGCAAATGAGGAGAACGTGCAGCTGGCTCAGGTACTGTCTCAGGACGTGTTATTAACGACTGGCAATAACAAGTTTCTGTCGCGATTCCCTCAGGACCTAAAAAGACAGTTCATTCCTGTACTAAACGCCTGAACATCAAGAAACTGTGTGAGGGGTGGAGGGCTGAGGCGGGGTGAGGGAAAAAGGCAGGGGCTGCTACAACTCTGAGCAGTGGTCACCAGGGAAGGGATAGTTGGTGAGAGGAAAAAGGGGACATCCCTGCAAGGCCCGGAGAACTTTATAACACCATGGCCAGACCACCCGGAGGACCCAATTCATGCATGGGAGCCCCTGGTCCCTATATATAAAAAATACATTGCTCTGGAGAGTCCCTCTAAAAATTAGTCAGTTGATTAGTCATATTTGTTTAAATCCGATAAATTTGCAAAATGGATAGTTACCTATCTCTTCCAGAATTTATTTAAAAAAAAAAAATGAAAGTAACAGCAAACTTCATTTTCTTCTGTGGAGGTTTGGACTTATGTGAACTGTGTGGTTTGGCTAATTCTGATCACTCGTAAATCAACCAGTTCTCAGAAATTTCAGGGAGTGGGGTGCCCTCTTTCTTTCCTCTTTGAGTCCTGCCTTTATTCCTTTCCCCCCTCCCTTCTTTCTTTCCCTCCTTACTTATTTCCTTTGTTCCTTTCTGTTGCCAAGAGGGGTTTCTGGAAATTGTGCTTTGCCCTGAGATCTGCTCTCCTGCACTCTGTGCCTTTTTTTTTTTTGTCCCTTGGGTCAGGCGTATCTCAACCAGTTCTACTCTCCTGAAATCGAAGGGAGTCATCTTGTTCAGAGCAGGAACAGCAGCCTCATGGAGGGCAAACTTCGGGAAATGCAAGCATTCTTTGGATTGACCGTTTCTGGCCAGCTGGACTCACACACTCTCGAGATCATGAGGACGCCGCGGTGCGGAGTGCCGGACGTGGGTCAGTACGGCTACACCCTCCCTGGGTGGACGACACACAACCTCACATACAGGTAATGCTTCCGTCAACTGATCTCTGCCTAATCCAAAGGAACGTTGCTGTACTCTCCAAAGGATAACAACAATGATTTGTTCTACTGCGCCCTTCCTGCATGGGTGGCCCTTGATAGATTTATTCCATCCTCCCCACTGACTGTAGGCACAACTCTTACTGCCCCTTAAACACAGAAGCTGAAACAAAAGCTCGTTCACCGTGCAGAGTTACACACTCCTGCCAGTGACTGGCTCCAGCAGGCAGGCTCCACGCTCTGTTGCTGCCACCTTTCTATAAGCTCAGGACAAGAAACTGCCATCTGATGGCAGATGCTTAATGGCTCAGATGACGTATTCTTAAGAAAAAACAGGGCAGACCCCAGAGCATGACCAGTTCATGGCAGAGATGTGTGAGTGGCCAGTCTCAGATGGGCCCCAGAGGGAGGTATGGAGTTTCCTGCAAACATGCCAAGGAGACCACGAGGATGAAGGATGCCCTTAATCTGAGACAGAGCCAATGACCTTGACCACTATGCCATAGCTTTGTCACAGTTCTTCCTCCGTCTTATTGAGTCCTAGGACTTGAGATAAAAATGAGCTTAACAAGATAGGGAATAGAAATAAGAGAAAAATCTTTTCCCAAGTAACTCTTTGTAGCTCTTGAGTAAGACTCTGAATGCTAATACACGCCTGAGACTGACTGTGACAAGTTATTTAAGCAAATAAATCTCGATTGTAATACTCAAGTCATGTTTGACTTCTGCAATTCTAAGAGATACAAGATAAAATATATGAGATAACAAATGTTATCAGTATATATCAAGTATTACCATTTTAATATTGGTTTTCCTTTCTTAAAATGTGCACACATTTTTTGGCACCCTCTGTAAATTTGTAATATATTTATATATAAGAGAATACATATAGAAGAGGAATGCTGTCTCCCATAAGGTATGACCTTCGAGAATTCAGTTTCCCTCTTTGAACCTCCTTTGTTAAAGTGATACACTACTCCCTAACTCATAGGGAAGATGAAAAAATCAATAATGCAGCATATGCACAAGTTCTTCATTTAAATAAAATTTTATGCAAGTGTAAGATGACAACACTATACTATAAGTTCCCATAGCCCATGACTGATCTGCTAGACAGGACTCATGTGGTCTGTGTGTACATCCATGCGTGTATAACCAGCAATTGACGTATTTTTATTAATTTTTAAGGCTAATGAATTATACTCCAGATATGGCACGAGCTGATGTGGATGAGGCTATCCAAAAAGCTTTTGAGGTGTGGAGCAAAGTTACTCCACTCATGTTCACCAGGATTTCCAAGGGGGCTGCAGACATCATGATTGCCTTTAGGACCCGAGGTAAGGTTTTCAGTCGAGAGCAAAGTGTGGCGATTTTTATCTCAGGTGATTTAAGGAAGTTAATCTTTTTTTCCCCCCACGAATGATATGTCAGTCCACGCCTGGTGCCCTCGGCATTTTGATGGCCCCTTGGGAGTTCTCGGCCACGCCTTTCCTCCTGGCCTGGGTCTGGGAGGTGACACTCACTTTGATGAGGATGAAAACTGGACCAAGGATGCAGATGGTGAGTCTAATGTTGCTTATGAACAAAAATATATTATTCTAAAGAATCCCCCCCACCAAGAATAGCTTTGTAACTAGTTGCTTTTTACCTCTAAGCTTTCCAGCTTCCCCACAATTTTCCATAGTCCATGACGGAGGTGTTGAACATCAGACACAATACCCTCAGAAAATTGCTCATCCTTTTAGGATCAGAGCACTCTTCATTTATTCTTACATTCATTTATTCATCTACATTGCATGGGGGTCCACTATGTGCACACAAGGTGGTGTGTGGACCCCAAAACTGCTAGAAGAGTTTCAGCCCTTCAGAGGTTGATGATATTGTGTGCTACTTAAGGCTTAAGACCACACACCTGCCATACAAGACGGAATGTGTTTTGTGTTGTACCAGGAGAAGTCATCTCTTGCTTGAGGAGTAAAAGAAGACTCTAGAGAAATGGTAATTTGGGGTTAGCAATTAAAGGCTAGCATGTGGATTTGTGGCCCGCAGAGGGTCTACGTAAGAGCCTGAACTTCCTCTTCTAACTCTTGTCCATCTGTGAAAGGTTTATAACCTAATTCTTATATGTGACTTATTCCTTCAAACCAAATACATCAATTTTATTTTTTTTAATGGGCATGCTTGGCATTAGAAGCGTTTTAATACCTTTCCAACAACAACAACGAGACTTTGCTGCAGTAATAGTATGTGCATGGAGCAGAGAAGCAGGCTCCGTGGATCTCAGGTCCTTCCTCCCCATTGTTTTTTTTTCTGCCATTGGCATCAGCCTTCTTGGGTCTGGTGTCCTGGGAAAGCACAGCTTACGGCTGTCCTGATGACTGTCATAAAGCCTCCAGTCCATTCCTAGCAAGCAACTTCAAAGTCTGTTTGGATCAGTTATGCAGAAACTGTAAAACTGATCCAAACAGATGTCTGTGACAAAAGTGGTCCATGGCCGCCCACTCACTGCTCAGTCTGAACCTGTGATGTGACTGTTCTTCCAAGCGCCGGTGAGAGGGGTGAAGAAGTCAGTCCTGGCTGAACTTGAGTTAGCGTGAAGGAAGGAGGTGGGATAACACAGTCATGCAATCAGCCCAGAAGGGTCTACTGCTGAGACACACCCCGATATTTCTTTTTTTGGCGGTTTTTGGCCAGGGCTGGGTTTGAACCTGCCACCTCCAGTATATGGGGCCGGCGCCCTACACCTTAGAGCCACAGGCGCCACCCCCGATATTTCTTTGATCTTGGTCTAAAGGCGGTGTGGATATGTCCAATCAGGATATATCAGATATTGGCACTTGCCAAAATCAGGACTACTGCCTTTGCTCAGCCAGGCTTTCCTTTTGTATCTAGACGAGAGATGAGTCAAAGATTTCACTATTCTTTTATCTCTTTCAGTCCAATACTTAGTAGGAAGTACTCTTACTCATACTGCTGCAACCCTTCTGCCAATAGGGTTGTGTGGAGTGGATTTTGTGTTTGAAACTCAAATGGTTCTGGGCCCCAAACTGGCAAAGCTTGCTCGAGCAAGGCAGGAGATAAACCCAGCCCTCAACCAAGTTCTGGCTGGGCAACCAGGTGGCACCATTCCAAAACAAAACTGTCTTCCAACCACTTTGTTACATTCCCTCAGGGTAGGGTTAGTGGGCCTCTGGTGACACCATGTTGTTACTCTTATTTCACTGAAATTAAAGAAAAAAAACTTGTTTTCTTATAAAAACATAAACGCTTGGAGCGGTGCCTGTGACTTAAAGGAGTAGGGCACTGGTCTGATATGCCAGAGGTGGCGGGTTGAAACCCAGCCCCGGACAAAACTGCCAAGAAAAAATAAAAAATAAAAAATAAATAAACCCTCAATCAAATGTAATCTTTGATTAAACTGTGATTTTTTAATAGAAAATTTTCCAATAATAGAAAGTTTTCCAATAATTTTCCTATACATTGCAACTTTTTTTGTTGCAATGTTCTCTCCTGTGAGAAGGAAGCACAAACGTCTTAGTGTAACTTGCTTAAGAGCAAAACACAATAGTCATCTGCTAATCCCGTTGCTTCCTAAGGGAAGCAAAAGTTGTCACATGGTGATGTTGGAGGGGTTTAAACACATACAGAAAAAAAGCACTTCCAATGGGCCCGATAAGACCTCTGGAAAGGTCACTATGGTCTTGTATAAAAGACACATCTAACCTTTTCATTGGAATAAACACCCGGACCTCCAGCAGTCATCACTAAGCACCTACGAGTGCCAAATGGTTTAGAGTCATCATAACAGATGATGGTCCCTGTACTCAAAGGGTGTGCAGCTTGGTGATAAAAACGGATCATTTGGTCCCATATGGACTAGGACAGAATCAAGCGTTCAGCATGGAAGCCGAGAGAGGCACATTCAATTTAGCCTTGATACAAGCTGGGAGAATAAGCAGGACTGCTAAGAAAGGGAGCTGGGAAGAGAATATTCTGGGCCCAGGGAGGGAGGTACCAGACAGAATAAGAAGATTAGAAAGATCACGGCCCAGAGGAGAAATGTTAAGTGATTCGACATGGCTTGACGGGCTGAGGCAATGAAGCAGAGGCTGGTGAGAAGCAGGGACAACGAGGTCACGCAGGGTCTTGTTAAGGCTTTATCCTACAGCCAACTGAGACCCTCTGAAGATATGAGTACGTACAGCATGATCACAGGAAGTGTAGTCTAGTGACAGCCGCAAACTGGTGGCATCTAATTTTTTTTTAGTACTACCCATTCCTGAGACGCTGGTTTCAAGCCATTTGTTTGCTCAGGGTTATAATTTGCCATGATATACCTGGCAATGTTTCAGTCAAGAACAGATCACGTGTATGACAGTGGTTCCCTAAGATTACGATGGTGCTGGTGATGTCATAGCGCAATGCATTGTGGGTGTGTTTGGGTGATGCTGGAATAAATGAACCTGCTGCCCTGCCAGTCATACAAAGGTATAGCGCATACAATTACATACAGCACACAAAGCTTAATAATAAAGGACTGTGCTACTACTCTGTGTATTTCCATACTCTGCTTTTTATCCTTAGTTTAGAGTGGAGTCTTTTCACTTCTTTTTTGCAGTTGTAAAACAGCCTCAGACAGGTGCTTCAGGAGGCATTCTAGGAGAAGGCATCGTTCACATAGATGACAGTTGCATGCCCTTGAAGGCCCTCCCGTGGGATGAGCGTGGACATGGAGACAGTGACACCGATGACCCTGACCCTGTGTAGGCCAAGGCTAATGTGTGTGTTCATGTCTTCGTTTTTTTTTTTTAAGTTCACAATGTAAAAATAAATTAAAAAATTTTTAAATAGAAAAACATTTACAGGATAAGAATATAAAGAAGACAATAATTTCTACAGCAATTTAGTATAGTTTGTTGTCATGGTTTTTTTTTTTTTTTTTTTTTTTTTTTTGCAGTTTTTGGCCAGGCCGGGTTTGAACCCCCCACCTCAGGCATATGGGGCCAGCGCCCTACTCCTTTTGAGCCACAGGCACCTGTGTTATCACAAAAGTCGAAAGTTGAAAATGTTTGAGTTTATAAAGTAAACAAGTTACAGTAAGCCAAAATTGATTTTATATTGAAGAAAAAAAAATTTTATATGAGTTCCATGTAGCCTAAATATACGGAATTTCTGAAACCTACCGCAGTGTCCGGCAGTGTCCAGGGCCTTCACCCTCACTCCCCACTCCCTCGCTGACTCACCCAGAGCAGTGCCCAGTCCTGCAAGCTCCGTTCGTGCTAAATGCCCTGTGCACGTGTGCCATTTTTTATCTTTTATTCCTTATTTTTACTATACTTTTTGTACATTTAGATACACAAATACTTAGCATTGCGTTACAATGGCCTGCGGTAATTCAGCTCAGGAGCGTGCCGTACGGGTTTGCAGCCACCCAGCGGTGTCTGTAGCAGATTGAGCCAGCCAGGTCTGTGTAAGAACATTTTAAGATGTTTCTGCCCTTAATGCATTTGTCAGAATGTGTTCTCATCACTCGGCGATGCACAACCTTGTGTACGAGTACTGAAATATTTCCCAGATACATGACGATGCGTTAATTTTAAGAATTATCTGCGGCGAAGCCTTTTCTGCATTTCCTTCTGTCACTTTCCAATCTCAGATGGAGGCATTCTCCTTTTGATCAACTCATTTACTCAGACTTTTCCTGTTTTTGTTAAGGATTCAGCTTGTTCCTTGTGGCTGCTCATGAATTTGGTCATGCCCTGGGGCTGTCTCACTCCACCGATCAAACAGCCTTGATGTTTCCAAATTATATCTCGCTGGATCCTACTAAATACCCACTTTCTCAGGATGATATCAATGGAATCCAATCCATCTACGGTGAGCCAAGTTACAAATCTGAATATATGTGAACTAAACAGGAAGCTTCTCAGAAGGGAAGTTGAGAAAATTTCTTCTTGAAAAATTGTCATGAAGCAAATATTCACTTGGGTAAGATCCTCGTGTGGGCATATTTCCTCATGCCTTCTTAATTCCCTGTGATATTTTTCTCTTATTGAAGGAGGTCTGCCTGAGGCACCCGCCAAACCCAAGGAACCCCCTGTGCCTCATGCCTGTGACCCTAACTTGACTTTTGACGCTGTCACCACTTTCCGCAGAGAAGTCATGTTCTTTAAAGGCAGGTAAACCCATTCCCCTAAACGCCTCAACATCCTCTGAAGAGGTTTCTTTTCAAGGGATTTGAGAAGAATGAAGGAGTCATGGGGATAGAGAAAATGTGTGACTTTTGCTTTTCATTTTACAACTGCTCAATCTGTTTGAATATTTTACTGCGTGCATACATTTATTACTTATTTGATAAATTAGTTTGCAAATGTTTTTAAGACATTTTTACACTGGCCATAAAGGTGAAGGACAGTCTGCTTTCTGTGACTTTCCCAGCCAAAATAATACACCAATCCCAGGGCTGTGCTGGGACCAAAGTCCACCTGCTTTCAGGAGCCTATGGTTAAATTTTCAGAAATTTTGCAGACCAGTCCGTATCACATTGGCAGCTTGAAACTGGCTGTGGTTGAAATATTGACACCCTGGATGTCAGCAAATGAGTAAAGTCTTTTTCCCACCTGGAGAGCCAATTATTAGACACGTATCAACTCACCGCTGAACATTTTTTCATGTTGCATCAGTAAAGTGCTTGCTCTAATGGAAAGTCGCTTCTCTCATGATGCAAAACCTTTTGGATGTAAATTGCAGCCTGGCGTGTCAGTTATGTTTGCCATGACCGTGTTTTTATAGTGGAGTATGAGAGCACTCACCATTTGATAAGGATATAGGAGTCAAAGGGAGCACTTCGAAATCACGCTCTCTCCACCCACAGCTACACAGCGGAATAACCACCTGCTGTCCCTGGAGCTGAGAAACCTCCCTTCACGGATATCGGGGTGGGAGGGAGCGTGTATGGGCAAGAAAACCAAATGTGAGGACTTTCGGATTCTCCCTCATAAACTCAGAATTTTACAACCAGAAAGGAAATTCTGAGGAGGCATTCTGGCACGGCAGTGATAACATTTCTTTATTCCAGCCGGCATCGGCCTCTGACAGTTCCTTTTGTTGTTGGCTTACAATGTTGGGAGTTGTCATTTTGGCAAAAAGAAAAAGAGCTCATTGAGCACTCAGGGCTATTTATGATATTTCCATGGTAATTCTCCCCTTGAGTAGCCAGGAGCGTGGGCACAAAGACACATGATCTTGTTAGTCCGAAAGGCAGAACTAAACTTACAATCATAAATTTGCTGAAGAAAATTGTTCTGATTCTTTAAATTATCGGAGGGAGATAACAAGCCAATGAGAAGAAAGTCAGGCCTCAGGCCGCACTGTTTTCCCCGATAGTCTGCAAGTGTAAAGAGTTTTTTGTTGGACACAGGCACCTGTGGAGGATCTATTACGATATCACCGATGTTGAATTTGAATTAATAGCTTCGTTCTGGCCATCTCTGCCAGCCGATCTTCAAGCTGCATATGAGAACCCCAAGGACAAGATTCTGGTTTTTAAAGGTAACCTTGCCCATCGCCATTCCTCTTCTTCTGGTTGCCTGAACTGGCCGGTGCATACATGTGTCATAACAAAAGTTGTAAGATACGCAAAAATTGAGAAACATGAAATCTGCAGAATGTAAACAACTAAAGCCTCCCCGCAGCACCAATAAGCTGAACAAGTTGAAACTTGGACGGATAAATCGGGGGAAAGGTCCCCGTTGCCTGTGTTTCTTGGAAGTGAAACAATGGAACACAACAGTCTGTCTCAAAACTTTTGTATTGACCTACTTATTCTGGCATAAGGACTACATGTTCTTTATGCCAAGTGGACAGGGATTCTGCTCTCATTTTAGGTTCCCATGATAAAGAATAACTGTCTAGGAATTGTCTATGAAGATAAACACAATCCCAATTGCGGAGAAACTAAAAAAAATCCATGTAATAAAAAATGAAAACATGCATTTTTCCTGCCAAATAAAAGTAATCAATTTCCCTTTTATGTACCCTTTTTATTAGAGCTGCCAGATTTGGTAAATAAAAATGCAGGCTGCTATGAATTTCTGATAAGCAACAAATAACTTTTTGGTACACTTATGCCTCCTGCAATATTTTATATTTATTTATACCAAAAGTTAATCATTGTTTACTTGAAATTCTAATTAACTGGCATCTTTTATTTAATCTAGCAACCCTACTTTTGGGGGGGATTTTCTGCAGTTTTTGGCCTGGGCTGGGTTTGAACCTGCCACCTCCAGTATATGGGGCCAGGGCCTTACTCCTTTGAGCCACAGGCACCGCCCTAGCAACCCTACTTTTTATGTGGATTTCATCAGATCACTAGCCTTTGAGAGCGTTTGGAAGCTAAAATTTAGGAGAACATGTCCAGACAACTTTGTTTTTAACAATTTTAATTGACACATAATAATTATACATACTTACTGGGTACCATGTGGTGCTTCAATATGTATATGCATTACGCATTTGATTGTTTTGATTAAGTTAGACAAGAGCAATCCATACAACGAAACCAATTGACAAAGGTATTCACACGATTGACTACAGGCATATATTAATAATATTTGCATAATATTAATAATATAAGCTGCTAAAGAACTTGCTAAGAATAACTGAAGGCTTAAAATTACTAAGTCTCCAAGCACTGAAGCTAAGTGGAACTAAGGATCTAATTATTTTCAAACTTTCTCCCTCTAGGAAATAGATCAGAAGATAATTACTTCCTCTCTTTCTAGACGAAAACTTCTGGATGATCAGAGGATACGCTGTCTTGCCAGATTATCCCAAATCCATTCACACACTTGGCTTTCCAAGACGTGTGAAGAAAATAGACGCAGCTGTCTGTAACAAAAACACAAGAAAAACCTATTTCTTTGTGGGAATCTGGTGCTGGAGGTACGTTCACAGACAATTGACCCCTTTGTTTTATTATGGGCAAAATAGTCACAGTAGCATCTCTTTGATACAGGCCAAAAAAAAAGAATCTGTAGTCTTTTTAAGATGAATTACGTGAAAGGCAATCTCCAGCGGATGACCTTTACCAAACCAAAGGATGTTTTGATGAGTCCAGTGATTTTTCTCTAACTCACAAAATACAGATAAGATAACATAATACAGCTGCTAATGCCAACCAAATCGCCAATGACAGGAACACATCCAGTCAAAATTTATGAAAGCGCCAAGCCGAGCTGTGAAAGTGTCTTAGCAGCTCCTCAGAATAGCATCAAACAAATCATGTCGACTTTCTTTGCCCCTGATCATTGCTTGTTTGCAAGATACTGTAATGATTCGAGCAAATATAATCTTCACCAAATTCTTATTATTGAGTAGGTTAGTTTTCCTCTGCTAGGCCTGTTCATCCCCCTACGTCCATGCTTGATTCTAAATCAGGCAGTGGACTAATCAAGCTCCACCAATCCTTACCTACAGGTATGACGAGATGAGAGGAACCATGGAGAAAGGCTTCCCACAGAGGGTGATCAAACACTTCCCAGGAATCGGGCTCCGTGTCGACGCTGCTTTCGAGTACAAAGGTGAGCACTGGTCCTTAAACTATCCCGACACTTGGGAGATTGCATTGGCTGTAAAAGAAGACAGCACAGAGCCTTAAATATTTTGATTTGAATGTAATTTTACTACTCGTAAGTATATGAAATAATAAACATTAACCCTGCAGGCGTTATCATAAACTGAATTTAAAAATCCAGAATTGTACCCTGCTACGCCATTTCAAACCTATACTTGTACAAAGTACCCAAATTAGTCTTGCTCATTATTCATGTGAAATGCCCACAAAAGACACCCCGAATGTGTGAGAAACAATGGTCCTCCCACTTTAATGTGTGCAGTTTAACGTAGATAGCTTGGAGTTGGTGTATCTGAAACAAATTTCAGAGTATCTAAGGCAGTAGGGTTGTGGGTGAGACCCAGGAATTTTTAGTTTTAAAAGAATCTCAGGGAATCTAAGGCACACAGCCCGGCTGTTTCATCGAAGACAATCACCCAGACCATGGGGTAATCGGAAGTCGAAAATTCTTTCTGGGCAATACAGTCCATTTTTTCAATGAAATATAACCCAGAACCCCCAAACCTAAAGTAAGTAAAAATAGAACAAATCTAAGAAAATGAAGATGTAAGGGTGGTGCCTTCTCCTCCTGGTGTCTGAGACACTTCGTTGAACCCTAGTTTGAGGCTCTCTGCTCTAGACGGCAGTCTGGCTATAAAGATAATAAGTACCTTGAAACTCATACTTTATAACTTGGCTTCCTCCTTATGGAAATAAAAATAATTAGATTTCCCACATGACAGTAAACAACTAAAACTGTATCTCTATAATTCTGGAAGTTTCTTTGTTCTCCATAATGTTGTTTTCTTCTATATTCATAAAATTTAAAAATATGGAACCATTATGTAGTTACGCAAGAGAACTAATCATGGTTCTCTGTCCTTAGGATTCTTCTATTTCTCCCGTGGATCAAAGCAATTTGAATATGATGTTAAGGCAAAGAACATTACCCGGATAATGAGTACCAATACTTGGTTTCGATGTAAAGAACCATTAGACTCATCATTTGATTTTGGTGCCGAGGAACAAGTACATTCAACAGGAGTAGATATATTGTATCATCAGAGTCAAAGGTTGTTTATTTTCAGTATTGTTCACCTGCTGAAAAATATTTATGGTTATCAATAAATTCATAGACTCGAAATAAACTTTGAGAGGTCTTTTAATCTAAACTCTGCCTCAAAGTAGAAGGGAACCATTTCTGAACATCCGATTGCCAGCCCCAGTTCTGAATATCTATTGGGGAAAAATTCAAAGGCCATTTTCAAATGCCTATTTATTTTAAGGGAAGTTATTGCATATGAACAAAATCTTTGACTGAAATCATGCTTTGTGAACTCGGAGAAGCAAGACAAGTCTTATAACTAAAAACCAAAACACATTTATTAAATAAACCTATAGCATCCTATTTGATCTGAACCTTTGGAGTTTAAGAGTCTCAATAAACCACATTCCTCCTCCCTATGCATGTTCTGAACCCACTTCCCAAAGGGAAGAGTGATAGCTTGCAAAGATGCAGGGTGTGTTACATTAGAAACAATCCCCTATAACTAAGGAACTAGCAGAAGTAGGAGAGAAGTGTTCCCCCTGTCCTTTCAAACACTGACCAATGCATTTAGCCATTCCTTAGAGTATAAAATCAAGTGTGGGGCATGCCGTTCTCACATACAAGAAACTCAGAGATTTCTTTTCTGCATTTGAGATATATGGGCATCCACCTGAGCCTGTGCTTGGAAAATTTCTGTCCTCTTTGTTCCACCATATATTTGTTGAGTTTCTAAATTCTTATGGTTAGGTTTTTCTTTATACCCTTAGATCTGCTTAACAAAGCTCTTAATAAATTTCCTTTTTCTTTTTTTTTTTTTTTTTCTTGAGAAAGAGTCTCAAGCTGTCACCCTCGGTAGAGTGCTGTGGCGTGACAGCTCACAGCAACCTCAAACCCTTGGGCTTAAGTGATTCTCTTGCCTCAGCCTCCCAAGTAGCTGGGACTACAGGTGCCCACCACAACACCTGGCTGTTAATAAATTTTCTGATCCAGAAAATGGGAGATTGTTGGTTGAAATGGATTCTGATGAGTTGCTGTATTAAGCATGTGCCAACTGATATAAAAGATAAGCATAGAAAAATTTCACAAATTCTTTCAGCTGCCCCCCCCCATTTTCCATTGAGTTCAGAACATTTTCCCAGAATCCAAAGTAAAGGGAGTATATCAGACAGCTATTGCATGCTCAAAACAGAAAGTAAATTTCAAGAAGTACAGCTTAATATTTAGCCTATAGCAGATAGTAGTTTTTCCAAAAAATCATGCTGGCATAATCAAATACATATCATAAAAATGAACCTGAATTTTTACCTCATATCACATACTGTTCACAAAAATTGATGAAAAATGAGCCATATGGCTGGGCACAGTGCTTCACACCTGTAATCCCAGCACTTGGGAGGCCGAGGCAGGTGGATTGCCTGAGCTCACAAGTTCCATACCAGCTTGAGCAAGAGTGAGACTCCATCTGTAAAACATAGCTGGGCCTTGCGGTGGGACATCTGTAATCCCAGGTACCTGGGAGGCCAAGGCAAGAGGATTGCATGAACCCAAGAGATTAAAGTTACTGTGAGCTATGACACTGCGGCACTCTACCATGGGTGACCAAGTGAAACTCTGACTCAGAAAAAAAAAAAAAGAAAGAAAGAAAGAAAGAAAATTGAGCCATAGACCTCTGAACAAAAGAATTAAAATCATAAAACTCCTGGAAGAAAATACTTAAAAAATTTTTGCAACCTTAGGTTATACAAAGAGTTGTTTTTTTTTTTTGAATGTTAATTGTGCATCAATGTTACATCTACACCATTTTTTGTTTTTATTTTTATAATTATTTTTTATTGAGTCATAACTGTGTACAATAATTCAGTCTTGGAGTACAGTGTGCGGGCTTCCCATACAATCGGAGATATTTTTATCAACCTGATTAATATAACATTCATGATAGTATCCAATACTATCCCTAATACACCCCTAATATGAAGCAAATTTATATCTTTCAAGCGAAGGCTACAACCCACTTATTGCACAATAAGATGGGGAAAGGGGTGAGGGAGGGAAGGGGAGGGAGAGGGT
>CAUYRH010128833.1:0-14148 GCA_963574655.1 Perodicticus potto
CCTGGGCCAGCTAAAAAACAATGACAACTGCGACAAAGAAAATTTGGGAGTTGCGGTGGGCACCTGTAGTCCCAGCTACTTGGGAGGCTGAGGTAAGAGAATCACTTAAGCCCAAGAGTTGGAGGTTGCTATGAGCTGTGACATCAGGGCACTTACCAAGGGTGACAAAGTGAGACTCTGTCTCAAAAATAAAGAAAGAAAAATGAATAAGCAGGATTTTGTTCCTTCTGGAAGCAGTAGAGGAGAATCCACTTCATAGCTTTTTCCCGCTTATAGAAGCTGTCTCATGCTCTTTTACTCAGATACTTACTCTGTTAAAGACCATTGCAATTACTTCGGATCCATCAGATAATACAGCATAATCTCCTCATCTGAAAATCCTTGATTTAATCACATCTGCCAAGATCCTAAGGTATAATATTCAATAGTGATCAAAGCAAGGTTGTCTTTGGGGAAGGGGCATAATTCAGCCTGCTACAGTGTATTTTTAAAAATGTATTTATTTATTCATTTATTTTTGAGACAGAGTCTCATTATGTCACCCTCAGTAGAGTGCTGTGGCATCACAGCTCACAGCAACTTCAAACTCTTGGGCTTAAGTGATTCTCTTGCCTAAGCCTCCCAAGTAGCTGGGACTACAGGCACCTGCCACAAAGCCTGGATATTTTATTTTTTTGGTTGTTGTTGTAGTTGTCATTGTTGTTTGGCAGGCCAGGGCCAGGATCAAACCTGCCAGCCTCAGTATATGATGCTGGCGCCCTAACCACTGAGCTATGGGCGCCTGGCTTTATTTATTTATTTTAAACTCCTTGGGGCATCCGGTATCCATCCAGGTTTATGACCCCCTAACCTAAGGCATATCT
Organism: Perodicticus potto; assembly: GCA_963574655.1. Taxonomy (NCBI): domain Eukaryota; kingdom Metazoa; phylum Chordata; class Mammalia; order Primates; family Lorisidae; genus Perodicticus; species Perodicticus potto. Next base: position 864 of record CAUYRH010128833.1, read on the forward strand.
CTAACTACAGTTACAGTTTTCTCTGCTCAAGGAATTTTTCCTTTCAGAAAATTCCAGATGGCTGCAATTTCCTAGTGAATCCTTGGAATAAGTCTGAAGTTTACCATTCCTTTGTATTCTTGTTAATGGTAACATATGCCATAGTCATATGCATTGCCATTGCCTGTTTCTGGAATGGTTCGTGGCTTTCTTCTTCCTACACTGCTGTAATTATCTTCTCAGAGGTGTCCATGGTATTAAGACCTGTATCCTCAGAAAATCTCATGATCCCTGCATCATCAGGCCTAACTGTCCATGGATTACCACAAGAACCTTTAGGAAGCCACACCCTTAGACAAAATAAAGTTTCAAAAGGAATTTGTGTGTGTGTGTGAGTGAGTGTGTGTGTTTTTTTAGCTCCATTAAAGAGCTCATTCTGCTGTTTCTATGGAACAACTGGATCTAATATTAGGCTTGATCTCAGAGGAGATGGTAAAAAGAAACTTCATACTTGATATTATTCTATTATGTAAAAACTTCTTCAGTCCCTCTTCTGATTATTTAGTAATGCACTAGAGAAACACTCTCACAGATAACTAACAGCACTCTTGCGTGCTTACTGGGTATACGTTAGCATCCAAATCCTTTTTGTGGAAAAGTCTGAAGATAATATATTCTGATAAAGTGGACTTGGAGTTTTAAGTAGAACAAATATAAGAGCTATCAAGTCCAGAATAAAGTCAATTGGCTTAAAATTCCATTCTTTTTTTTTGTTCATTATCTTCGGCAGAGGTAGTTTAGATTCATAAACAATCATCAGATGGCTAGCACCCTGAGCGGCAGCCAAGAACACAAATGTCTATTTCTTTAAGTTCAAAAGAATGCCAAGTTTCCGTCATCTGCAGTTAAAAACACTTGAAATAAAAAAATTAAATCTATACAAAATCAAGTATTCATACCATAAACTGTGATGAAAATCAGCTTGTTTCCAGCACCTACCTCCAGAGACTTTAAGCCTAACTTCATATTCATGCTCCCAGGAGAAGACTGTCCATTGTATTTCTTAAGTTTATACTATTGACAAGTGTTTACCATCACACACATTAGCAAAACTTTTAAAATATGATAATATCAAGTAGTGGCAAAGATGTGGGGAACTGGAACTCATTTAGATTAGTGAGAGGAATATGAATTGGTATAACCCATTAGAGACCAACTTTGCAACACACAGTGAAGCAGAAAATATACTATCCTGAGTCCTAACCTGCCAGTTGTCATTATATGCACTAGGCAAAAATCTCAGGTAGGACCTAAGAAAATGGACATGAAGTAATTGATTGCAGCATAGTGAGCAATTGTTAAAAAACTGGAAATGATATAAATGTCCATAAATTTAAACATTTAATAAATTTAATATGTTAATGCTATACAATACTAGACAGTAGTTAAAGTAAAAAAGTGGATCTGCACTTTTATTTTTTGGGTTTTTTTTGAGACAGAGCCTCAAGCTGTCACCCTAGATAGAGTGCTGTGGCATCACAGCTCACAGCAACCTCCAATTCCTGGGTTCAAGCGAGCCTCCTGCCTCCACCTCCCAAGTAGCTGGGAGTATAGGCGCCCGCCACAACGTTCGGCCATTTTTTGGTTGCAGCTGTCATTGTTGTTTGGCGGGCCCGGGCTGGATTTGAACCCACCAGCTCAGGTGTATGTGGCTGGCGCCTTAGCCCGTTGAGCCACAGGCACCGAGCCATGGATCTGCACTTTTGAAAATGAATATCTCTTAGCCAGGTAGATGAATGTATCTCAGGAGGCTGAGGCAAGAGGATTGCTTGAGCCTGGGAGTTCAAGGCAGTAATAAGCTATGACGGTGCCTGAGAATAGCCTTGCATTTCAACCTGCACAATATACTGAGATCCCATCTCTAAAAATAGAATGGAAGAATAGAATAGAATAGAATAAAAATACCTTGAGGACATACTGTAGTGGAAAAATAAAAACAAACTTCAGACTTTTCAAATAAGATGTCATCTATCTGTTTACAATGTAATAAAAAATAAATAAAAATAAAATAAGACATCATTGTGTTAAATGTTTATCTGAAAACATAACTCTAGGAATGCACACAAATGTAGTCACATCATCAAAAGGTAGTGAGGAAGGACAGGCACCCACTTCAGATTAATGGTTTGTTACATTTGGGCATGAAGGGAAAGGCAGAGGATCAGATAATGGCCCCAAGGGGATTTCAGTTGTATCTGTATTATTCTATTTCTTAAAAATTTTTAACATCCATTGTATTCTTACCTATACTTTATGCAAATTAATATATTTCAGAGTAAGAATAAAATTTGCATGTTTATAAAAACAAAAATACTGACACGGTAGGGAATAAAACACACTCTGGTCTCTGTGTTCTTGGAGAAACACATGCACTTCTTTGTTGACAGAAAGCTGTGTGTCAAAAATGAGGTTAAGATATGAGTGATGTGCCCATTTTGTTTGGCAAAATGATTTCTGTCTTCAAAGAGCTGTGAAAATGGCGAGTTAGTGGCCCTCAGAGTGGGAAAAACACCCAAGCAAATTAAACTTTTAATATTTTTGCTTTCATCATGACAAGTTAAGGGTTATGGACATTTTTTCTTATTTCCAGAGGTAACAAAAAGGAAATGGTGGCCTTGATCTTGATAGATAAATACTAAAATTTGTATAAAGCTATGCCTGTATCATTCTTTATACACTCTGCTTCTCTTTGTGTGATAGATCTATGAAAATGAAAAGTAGGTTAGTTGCTCCATCTGTTGAGAGTGAACATTAGTTGGCTGTCCCACAGATATGTTTCTTGTTTCAATAGTGTTTGGGAAAACAGACCTGGGGACGCCTTCCCAAAAAAGGAATACAAAAATCAATAATGAGCACACTATTTGAAGTTCATAGGAAAATTCCTTTTGGGGGTCAGAGGTTCCCAAGTAAATCCAAGTTTAGACTTTTTCTGTCTGGTCTCCAGATTGTTCTCCATTTGATAGAAGCCGATTAGTGATATACCATAAGGAATGTAATACACACTTTGTATAGTTCAATAGCTTGACTTAAAGGCACAAATGGGGCTGGCGCCAGCCACATATACTAGAACTGGCAGGTTCAAATCCAGCCCAGGCCTGCCAAACAACAATGACAACTACAACCAAAAAATAGCCAGGGAATTGTGGTTGGCACCTATAGTCCCAGCTACTTGGAAGGTGGAGGCAAGAGAATCACTTAAGCACAAGAGTTTGAGGTTGCTGTGAGCTGTGATGCCAGGGCACTCTACCCAGGGCAACAGCCTGAGACTTTGTCTAAATAAATAAAGGCACAGATGGGCAGGGCACAGTGGGTCACACCTGTAATCCTAGCACTCTGGGAGGCCAAGGCGGAAGGATCACCTGAGCTCAGGAGTTCAAGACCATTCTGAGCAAGAGCAAGACCTCATCTTTACTAAAAGTAGAAAAATTAGATGAGTGTCATGGGAGATGCCTGTAACCCAGCTACTCAGGAGGCTGAGGCAGGAGGATTACTTGAACCCAGGAGTCTGAGGTTGCTAAGAGCTAGGCTGATGCCACATCACTGTAGAACTGAGCAACAGAGTGAGACTCTGTCTCAAAAAAAAAAAAAAGAAAGAAAAGAAAAGAAAAAGAAATTTTTTTTAAAGGCACAAATGAGGCTAGATGCTATAGCTCAGCAGCTAGGGCACCAGCTACATACACCAGAGCTGGAGGATTCAAACTCAGCCTGAGCCTGCCAAACAACAATGACAACTACACACACACACACACAAATAGCCGGGTGTTGTGGCAGGCGCCTGTAGTCCCAGCTTCTTGAAGCAAAAGAATCGCTTAAGCCCGAGAGTTTGAGGTTACTGTGAGCTGTAACACTATGGCACTATTGAGGGCGACATAGAGAGACTCTGTCTCAAAAAAAAAAAAAAAAAAAAGGCGCAAATGACCTATTTGAATAAGAAAATGTTGAAGAGTTAATTATCTATGGATAGACTAAGTCCTGTTTCCCTACCACCAAAATAAAATGCTTTCATCAGAATTAGGGTGCAGAGATGGCAACAAAAGACAAAGGTCTGAGGAGCTGGAAAAATTATAAGCTTGTAGGCATTTGCATGCTCCCCCCACTCTATTCCATAACACCTCACTATTGCAACACTTACCTGGCTGTGCACCTGCCCCATTGGTTTGTGAACACTAGACTGTGGCTACTTCATTTGGACATCCCAAACAAACAGCCGAAAGCCTGAAGCAAAGTAAAAAACTAAAAATAGGTTTAGTTTAATTGAATTAATTTCCACTGGGCTGAGTTGAACTTAGTTGAATTGTTAAAAGTGATTATTACATTTGTAAAAATTGAAAATATATTTGTTAAACTAGGCTGTGCTGTATTAGTAGAGAACTTCCCATAAAAATGATACAGGTGGATGGCACCTGTGGCTCATTGGGTAGGGCGTCAGCCCCATATACTGAGGGTGGCAGATTCAAACTTGGCCCCCGGCCAAATTGCAACAAAAAGTAGCCAAGCCTTGTGGTGGGCGCCTGTAGTTCCAACTACTTGGGAGGCTGAGAGAAGAGAATTGCCTAAGTCCAAGAGCTGGAAGTTGCTATGAGCTATGCGATGCCACGGCACTCTACTGAGGGCGACAAAGTGAGATTCTGTCTCTACAAAAAAAAAAAAAAATGATACAGGTATACATGTTCAGAGAAGAAAAGTGAAATTTGCATTTCAACAAATACAGTTGCAAAAAAGGTTCCAGATAGGTGGGGTGTGGTGGTTCACACCCATAATCCTAGCACTTTGGGAGGTAGAGGTAGATGGATTGTCTGAACTCAGGAGTTTGAGACCAGCCTGAGCCAGAGTGAGACCCTGTCTATGAAAAAAATAGCCAGGTGTTGTGGCAGGTGCTTGTAGTCCCAGCTACTTGGGAGGCTGAGGCAAGAGGATCGTTTGAGCCCAAGAGTTTGAGGTTGCTGTGAGCTGTGATGCCAGATCACTCTACTGAGGGCAACAAAGTGACACTCTGTCTCAAAAAAAAGAACAGATAAAGCCATTTTCAATTCTATAAGTATTTGTTTGAGATTCCTCCTCTCCAAATTTTACAACCAAAAGACTTGAATACCTAAGGAACAATATGTGGCCAAGTGTGGTGGCTCACACCTGCAATCCTAGCACTCTGAGAGGCCGAACCAGGAGAATACCTTGAGGTCAGGAATTCGAGACCAACCTAAGCAAAAGCAAGACCCTCATTTCTACCAAAGATAGAAAAAACTAGTTAGGCACATTGACAGATTCTAGTAGTCGCAGCTACTTGGAAGGCTGAGGCAGGAGGATCGCTTGAGCCCAAGAGTTTGAGGTTACAATGAGCTATGATTACATCACTGCACTTGAGCAAGGGTGGCAGAGCAAGACTTAGTCAAAAAAAAAAAAAAAGAAGAAAGAAAAAAGAAAAAGATACAATATATAAATAGGTAAATGTGCTATTTTTAAATTAATTTCCAACAAGTACCTGCTTACTCTCAACACAGAGCTCTAGAAAAACTAGATTGGATAATAAGTCTTGAACTAGAAGTTTTAGCTGTTGCCTTGATCCTTCTCTAAAAGAGAAAGATGGCCAAATCTGAGAAAGTCTACACCTGACCAGATAGAGAGAAGAGCAACAGAGACATTATAGGCATGTGCTCAATACTGTTAAGAAACCAAGTCTGCTTACAAATGAACACAAGCCCAGGGAAAGCTGGTAGCTCTTTCTCCCTTAGGAGTTGTTAATAAGGAGGGATGAACACAGGAGTAGGTCCTCCTGATGGATATCTACATGCTAGTTCTATCTGGGTGCTTTAATAGGTACATAGAAAAGTCTCTAGCGTGGTCCTTGTACTCATCAAGTTTATAGCATCACCAAATCAGAGATTAGGTATGTATATGCATTAAAAATCATGTGTAGATATTGGGACTAGAGCTGAAATTATCCATTTCACTACTTTTTCTTCTTTAGACCCAAATGAACAATAAAGCATTTTCCACCTTCTTTGGAACGCTATAATGGGATTGAAAATTAACCCCGTGTGGAAGTTCTCACACATTCAGCCTGGATGCAGCACTAGGTATCTATTTCCTCTTCCCAAACATCTATTGTCCCCCATCCAGAGGTTTCACTGGACAAATAGTCAGCTAGCTAAAGCTTGACTTCCTGCCCTTCTTTGCAGCTAGATGTGACCATGTGAGCAACTGGATTGGAATTACCAGCAGGATATAAACAGGAATGATGTATGTTCTATCTGCTTCTTACCTGAACATCTGGGTGTTCATAACCCTCATCCTTGTCCCCCTTCCCACTCACTGGGTGATGATGAGTGTTAGAGCAGCCCCAGTGGACCCAGAGATGGAAGCCACATGTTGAGGACGGCAAATTCTCCTTATCAGGCATGGAGTGCCTAAGCTTTACAGAGACAAAAAAACATTCTTCTTCATTATTCTTTCTTGTTTCAAATGTATTTTTAGCTTCCTTGTCACTTAAATATTTTAAATAGCACTCAAGTAGAGAAGGATTCCAATGAGCCAGATTGATAGTAGGAAGATTAATGAAACAAAGATGGGATATTTGGGGACTTAAAATGGGAAGTATCTGGAAAGATGTTGTGGAAAGTGATCAGTTGTCAGCAAGGGGAACAACAAAAGGGAAAACATGGAACCAGAAATGAACTTGGGTTGTCTGCAGAATATGAAACTTACAAAGTATCTTCAAAAAGAATATTTCATTCATATTTTAAACAAGGCACATCTGAATTTAGACAGAAATTCTTAGCTATTTTAGACTCCCCAATGACTTCGTTGATCTTTCTCTAGATTTCAGTGTTTCAGGAAAATAGGATATGAAAATGGGAAACATTCTCCAATATTTCTTTTTGATTACTACATTATTTCAAAGTGTATTAAGTACTTTATCATGAGCCTGGCATTATTCTTGGAGACAGTTATAATTTCAGAAAACCAAGGTTAAATCCTGTTTTTGGCAATGGCCACGAGTATGACTTTGGACAAATTGCCCTATCTCTCTGCCCTTAGGCTCCCTCATCTATAAATAAAAATGATAATAATAGTACCTACCTCAAAGGATGGTTGGAGGATTAAATGATACTTAACAGTGCTCAGATCAGCATAAAGAATGTAGTAACAACTCAATAAATATTAGTAATTGTGTTTAATATTTGGCAACTATCTTTTAAATCATTTATCATGAGTTATTGTGCTAAATGATTCTAAAGCATGACAATTCCTGATCTTCATAATTTTTCATCCTAATTTGGGATGCCAGGTCATATCTATCAAAAATATATGCTGACAGCTAAACTTTATGTACAAAGACGTGACATATTATTTAATACTAACATTTATTCTTAGACAAAATAAACTAAATTTCATATCCACTGATGAGAAGGAAGAGTTCCTGAAAAAATAGGTGAAAAGTGAGAAAAAAGCTGAGTATAGTGGCTCATGCCTGTGATCCTAGCACTTTGGGATGCCAAGGCAAGGAGGTCAGGAGTTCAAGACAAGTCTGAGCAAGAGCAAAGACTCTACTAAAAATAGAAAAAAATTATCCAGACATGGTGGCCTATACGCTAACCTAGGGTGACAACATGAGAGTCTGTCTCAAAACAAATAAACAAAAAAATGAGAAGAAGATGCAAGCCACTGCATTTGGAAGCTCAAAACCTTACCACAAGGAAGAGGAATGAAATATTTGTTGAAGCCTTACATATGGTCTTAAAAACCAGAGGAAAAGCCACTCTAAATTCAAAAATCCATGATCCAGAGGTAAACAACTTGGAGGCAAAACAGTATTGTACAATATGAGATTAATTAGCCCAAGTAGGGCTCAGTTTATGTTTATCCAATGGTAGGAAGTCTACATACTTCCAATGGACAAATGCCTTTCTTACTCCTTACCTTGAGCTAGACTTTCTCTACAAAATAAACTCGGGAAATCTTCATAGTTTCTTAGAGCCTTTGTTCAAGAGACATTCACTCTGGCTAAAATGCACTCTTTCCAGTCTGTGCCTGACTAACTCTTTCTCAATATTCAGGTTGCTACCTAAATTCACCTCTTGAGATAGACCTTCTCTGATACCACACAATACCTAGAACTCTATCTAGGCAAGGAGTGGCGGCTCACACCTGTAAACCCAGCACTCTGGGAGGCTGAAGCAGGTGGATTGCTTAAGCTCAGGAGTTCCAGACCAGCCTGAGCAAAAGCAAGACCCCTTCTTGAAAACTAGCCAGGTGTTAAGATTAGCCCACATCACAAAATCCCAATACTACAGATGTTGGCGTGGATGCGGAGAGAAGGGAACACTTCTACACTGCTGGTGGGAATGCAAGCTAATACTTTTTTGGAAAGAAGTTTGGAGAACACTCAAGGAACTAAAAGCAGACATACCGTTCGATCCTGCAATTCCTCTACTAGGTATATACCCAGATGATCAAAAATTATTTTACAACAAAGACATTTGCACTAGAATGTTTATTGCAGCACAATTCATAATAGCCAAGGCATGGGAACAGCCCAAGTGCCCATCAACCCATGAATGGATTAACAAATTGTGGTATATGTATACCATGGAATACTATGCAGCCATAAAAAAAGGATGGAGCCTGTTGCTATCATCCAGCCCCCTGATCAATGATGCAGAAGTAGCACCGCAGACAGAATGATTGATGGCTGAAGCTTGCTCAGGCCTTTCAGCAAATTTATTTCTTTCACCAAGGCTTATAGAGGCACATAACGTAATCAACACACACATGACTTAATCTTATGACTTAATCAATGAACATATGACTTAAACCTGGCCCCAGGCCTTTTACTGCCTGGTACTTATAAGCTTGTGGATAAATCGGATTAACTGATAAGCACTTAACATTATGTAAAACTATCCTTATGGGCTACAGTTTAACTGGCTTAACTGATAACTACTTTACTAAAGTTATTCTTATGCTAAGTAATCACAAAAACAGATTTTGGGGAAATAAGCGGTTTAAATGCTTAATCCTTTAACCAAACATTTGGAGGCAGTTAATCATCTTAAGGGAGTAGCCTGGAAAATCCTGCCAGGATGTTTTCCTTTCTAACTCACAAAAGACTTTAAACTTGCCTTCACAAAATGGGAGACTGATTGACTTTACAAAGGCAGAGATGACTGTGCCCTTACAGGAGACTTCACATCTTTTATGTTTACCTGGATGGAGCTGGAACATATTCTTCTTAGTAAAGTATCTCAAGAATGGAATAAAATGTATCCAATGTATTCAATACTACTATGAAATCAATATATAACCACCTACACACTCATATGAATGGCAAAACATAACTACAGTCCAGAAAGTAGAACGGAAGAAGAGAGAGGGGAAGAGAGAGTGGAGAATATTTGGGGGGACCTCACCTAATGTGCATAATGCAATGGTACATTTCAAAGCTATTAAGAAATGAGTATAATTGTGATGGATGTGTTACTTAGTTCAACATAAGCATTTCACATTGTATATTGAAGCAGTATCCTGAACCCCATAAATGCATCAATGTACAAAGTTATGATTTAATAAAAAATAATTTTAAAAAAAGAAAACATAAATAAATAAAATAAAAATAGCCAGGTGTTGTGGTGGGCAACTATAGTCCCAGCTACTAGGGAGACTGAGGCAAGAGGATCACTTGAGCCCAGGAGTTTGAGGTGCTGTGAGCTATGACACCAGGGCACTCTACCAAGGGCAACAGAATGAGACTCTGTCTCAAAAAAAAAAAAAAAGAACTCTATCTAAAGCCACTCTCTAACATCCCTAATCTATCAATCTTCACATTATTTATTACCTGTTGATATTTTCCCTCTTTTAGACTTCTACATTTATTTTTATTGTCTTTCATAGCCATTATAATATATAGTCATACCCCACATAATGAATTTTGGTCAACAACAGACCACGTATCTGATGATGGTCCAAAAAGATTATGATGTGACTAAAATTTTCTATTTCCTAGTGATAGCGTAGGTTTCCTAACATCATAGCACAACATATGATTTGTGTGTTTGTACAATGCTGGTATAAACAAACCTACTGCCCTGCCAATTGTATGAAAGACTAGTAATACAACTATGTTTAGTCCATGATACTATATAATGATAATAAATAAGTTACTGGTTTAAGTATTCACTTTTTATCTTTATTTTAGAGTGTACTACTCATAAAAGAAAATGTTCACTATAAAGCAGTGCCTTGTTATAGGGGCAGCAGCCTCATATATCTTATATTTACTGAGTCTCTTGATTACATCATTTTCTCTTTCTGCTTGATATAATCTCATGTTTTTTTGCTCATCATGGTTCCTAAACATACAGAATCTGCTGCTAATGATGCCAATAAGAGGCCACATAGGGAGGTTGACCCCTGGAAATGAAATTAACAGTGATTAAGATCTACCAAAGTGGGCTTAACGCCCTTAGCACAGTGGTTATGGTACCAGCCACATACACCAAAGCTAGCAGATTCAAACCCAGCCTGGGCCAGCTAAACAACAATGACAACTGCAACATAAACAACAGCAAAAAATAATCAGGTATTATGGCGGGCACCTTGTAGTCCCAGCTACTTGGAAGGCTGAGGTAAGACAATCACTTTAGCTCAAGAGTTTGAGGTTGCTGTGAGCTGTGACAGCACAGCACTCTACCGAGGGCAACATAGTGAGACTCTGTCTCCAAAAAAAAAAAAAAGAAAAAATCTACCAGCGGACGATAATTGATGGCTACTGCTCACCAGGCAGGCAGGTCCATTCTACTCCAGCCACCATCTTGCAGAACAAGAAGAAGGTGTTGGAAGCTTTTAAGGGATCTGCATCCCAGGAGACAATGAAACTAATGAAAATTCCAGAGAGGCCTATATCAGATACAGAGAAACTTCTAATGACCTGGACTAAAGACCCTGCACAGAAGCACACCCCTCTTGGCAGCATGACACTCACAGCCAGAGCAAAGAGTTTGTGAGGTTAAAAGAAAAAGCTAGCCCTGGCTACAATGCTGAATTTACTGTTAGTTCTGGTTGGTTTAAATGATTCAAAAATCGTTATTCATTACATAATACGAAAGTTGAGTGGTGAGTCTGGGAGAACTGATGTGAAAGCAGCTGAAGAATTTTTGGAAACACTAGATGAGCTCATTGCAGAGGAAAATTACTTGCCAGAGCAAATTTAAATGTGGATGAAAGCTCCACATTCAGGAAACAGCTGTCTAAAAGGACTTCTATCCATAAGAAGGCCAAGTCAATGCCAGGTTACAAGGTTTTTAAGAACAGGATAACAGTCTCTCCTGGGGGCAACAGGGCAGCCTAAAAATTGATACTTTTTGTGATCTGGCACAACGAGATCCTTCCAGCACATCAATAAGCACAGGCAGGAGAAACAAACAGCCAGGACAGCCTAGTTTCTCGCCCAGGACACCCTCCTGAATTGCACTACCAGCAACATAAATAAGTACCATGTGGAGAGTAATATAGCTTTCAAGAATTTGCTTATTGCTGATAGTACTCCCACACATCATCCTTTCATTGATGATTTTTATCTCATTATCAAAAAGTGGTATTTCTCCCTCCAAATATCACCTTTTTCATCCAGCCAACACATCAAGGATTTACAGCAGCTTTTAAGACCTCCTTCCTGACAAGAACCTTTGCCCAGGCAATTGCTGCAACTGAGGAAGACACTGATGCAGTTCTGAAAATTTTACAATATCTATGACTGTGTCAGTAACCTTCCTTGTGGCTGGGTGCTGGGACTCATGCCTGTAATCCTAGCAGTCTGGAAGGCTGAAGTGGAAGGAATGCCTGAGCTCAGGAGTTCGAAATCAACCTGAACAAGTCTCTTAAAAATGTTGAACAGGCCTATATCAAGTTATGAAATAGCATCAACTATACAAAATCTCCTTTAAAAGAAAAGCCTGCTGAATCCCCACCCCGCAGTGGGGTGCAGGAAATGTGGCGTACGGAAGACCCACTCCCCGGCGCCGCTCATGGCGGGGCCCAAGTCCTTCTCATTGAGGCTCAGCCCGTGGACGGTGTGAGGCCGGTAGCGGCCCCCAGCGCACCGGGCCCGGGTCTTCCAGGAGTCAGGTTGCTTGGGAATGCAGCCCAAAGAGGGTGGTAAACTCCATCTAAGGATAAATACCAGCACAAGACCGATAGTCAACAAGTACCATAAGGGAAAGTTGAAAAGAACTTTGAAGAGAGACTTCAAGGGGGGGTGAAACTGTTAAGAGGTAAACAGGTGGGGTCCACACAATCCGCCCAGATGATTCAACCTGACGGCATGATCCGGCCATGCCGGCAGTCCGGCGGAACTTTTCACCCACCGTTCCTCCCAGCCCCTACACCCGACCTCCCTCCCCCGCCATCCCCTCTCCACCTTGCGGGAGTGAGGGGCTACTGTAGGTGCGGGGGTGGTCAGGTGGGGTCGGGGGTGGGGCCAGTAGGGGACCTCCCCCCGGCGGCAACCGGTGCTGCCAGGCACATTTCCACCGTGGCAGTGCACCACGACCAGCTCCGGGACGGCTGGGAAGGCCCAGCAGGGAAGGTGGCTCGGGGGACCCCACCTTTTGCGGGGCGGGCCCGCCCTCCTGAGTGTTACAGCCCCCTGGCAGCAGCGCTCCCTGAATCCCGGGGCCAAGGAAGCGAGACCCGTCACCGGGCTCTCCCCACTGCAGGCGTCCATCCCCCGGGGGTCCCCAGCAAGGGGGTTCCCCCCGCGCAGAGGCACGCCAGTGCTCTCTCCGGGGTGCCGGACTGCCCCTCCCACTGCGTGACCGCTCCCCCAACCCCTCTACGCTGCCCTCCCCCCTTCCCGGTGACGGGGGGTGGGGTCACCGCGTGGGCCGGGGGCGGGGCTGATTGTCCCCAGTGCACCCTGGGCAGGTCGCGCCATCGGGCCTGGGGCAATTTTTTTTTCTCCAGGGGCCACGCAAGTAAAAAGCCAAGAACTACAGACCAATATCATTAATGAATATTAATGCAAAAATATTCAATAAGATCCTAACAAACAGGATCCAGCAACACATCAAACAAATTATACACCACGACCAAGTGGGCATTATCCCAGGATCCCAAGGCTGGTTCAATATACGTAAATCCATAAATGTAGTTCATCACATAAACAAATTAAAAAACAAAGACCATATGATTCTCTCAATTGATGCAGAGAAAGCTTTTGATAATATCCAGCATCCCTTCATGATCAGAACAC
>CAUYRH010128836.1:0-19332 GCA_963574655.1 Perodicticus potto
AAAATATCATGAATGTTACATTAATCAGGTGGATAAAAATATCTCCGATTGTATGGGAAGCCCGCACACTGTACTCCAAGCCTGAATCATTGTACACAGTTATGACTCAATAAAAAATAATTAAAAAAAAAAAAAAACAAGTGTGTGAAGTCTTTGGGGACATGAAAAAGATGCTAGTATATGCTTAGCACATGGTTTCTGCCAAGAAGTGTGTTGTGGCATAGAGTATCTTCTTGCCTTTGGGGGAACAGAAAGGAGGTAGAAAGTTAGAGCTTTTACACATTAAGTACCATATCATTCAAACACAAACTTGAATGACAGTTACACAGAATATTAGGTCATTAAATATGAAATGTCCATTTCCAGATAAAAAGTTTAGTTTATCCTATCTCAAACAGGAAGCAGGACAATTAATCAAAGTATGTGTCTAAACTATTGACACAGTTTTGCCATCATAAAGGTAGCTTGTATATGCCAGCTGCAAAGAAGCTTAGATAGCAAGAGGTGATGAAATTGCAAAAGGCGTTTTCCACAACTTGTTGAGTATTGAATATTATTCTTTGAAACAAGTGGTCCAAAGCCTGGAAAAAGTGTTCATTAGTTGGTGCAAGATCTGGTGAATATGGTAAATGACACAGTTTACAAGTCCAGCTTCAATGTTTTTTGTTTGATGTGGTAGAATGTTATCTTACAAGAGGACTGGGCTGTCTCTGTTGACCTGTGTGGGCTGCTGAATAGCAAGCGCCTCATCATGCAGTGCAGTTGGGTGCAGTAGACAGCCACTGTAACTGATGGGCCAGGTTTCATGAAGCTGTACTGGATAATACCAGTGCTGGCACACCAAACAGGCACCATTAGGGTTTTTTGGGGATTGTGTTTTGGCACTTCCTCTTTACCCAGACACTGTACTGCATCCTTGTGATTGTCAAAAAGAATCCATTCTTCATTACACATGACAATACAGTGACGAAATGACAGAAAAGAAGGTAAGCATCCAAATGGTTTCTCTTCTGATGCTCCTTTAATTCATGGAGACCCATCTAGCCAACCTCCTTACCTTGTTGATTTGTTTCAAATTGTCCAATGTTGTTGGAATAGCAGTGTCAAACCTTGCTGCTAAATCATGGATAGGTTCAGATGGATTTGCCTCCACTACAGCTTTCAGCTCATCATTATTCACCTTGTCTTGGCTCACTCATGTGGCTCATTTTCAAGATTAAAATCACCAGAACAGAATTTCTCAAACTATCAATGTACTGTACATTCATTGACCACATATTTTCCCCACACTTTGCTAATATTTCAAGCTGTTAATGCTGCATTTGTTTCACTACCAAACACATATTCGAAAATAATATTTTTTTTTACTTATCCACAATATCACAGAAAATGATCTAAAATTTTTTTGAAGGATAACCAAAAGCCAAACCATGACTTAGAAATAAGGAGGATATGTCTTCACAATAAAAAAAGACAAACATTTTGGGTGGCACCTGTGGCTCAAAGGAGTAGGGTGCCAGCCCCATATGCCAGAGGTGGGTGGGTTCAAACCCAGCCCTGGCCCAAAAAATCCAAAAAACAAAAAGACAAACATTTTAAAAAGACTGAACATTGAAGGATACTGGCTGCCGAATTTGTGGCTTTGATGAGATTGGAATCATGGCAGGTCCAGAAATTGATGCCCAATTCCAGTTCACCGATATTAAAAATATTTCAACTCTTATACTCTCACAGCTAGCATGAATTATGTACTGGCCACATATGGAAGCATTGCTTTGACAATCATACTTCAAGTTAAGATCTAAAAAGTTCCAACTGTGAAAGCAACATAAATTGATTCTAAACTGTACTTCATCTGTTAAGTTCCCATTCCTGGAGAAGCTAATGTCACCTTATCATGTGGTACTCAATTTGTACAATAAATTATGCACCTCGAAAAAAATTTTTAAAAAGACAAGTGTCAAATGGAATGTCAGAGCTATCAACTGTCAAATTTGAGGAAGTTGGATATTTCTAAATAACTTAAAATATCCTTGCTCAATCCATTTTTTACTGGCCAAATTGTTTGGTCAAGCCACAAAATCCTCAACCTTATAATTTAGATAACATTTACCACATAGAGTAATCATGAGAATTAAATGGAAAAAACACTTAGAACACTGGCAGACGCATAGTAAGTGTTCATTTGTTTCTAATCTTTATTTCCCCCCTAATCTTTCCTTCTTTTATTTTCCTTCACATGGGAGGAGGTGGAGGTGAAAGTCACAATATTAGAAGATTTTTAGTGGTACATTTTATATTTTTATTACTTACCTGATGATAAATACACATTGCTGCTCAATGTAGAAGATCACAAAGTAGAAAATCAGACAGATTAAATGACTTTCCTTAGACTATAACTTTGGTATGTTAGAATTAGATAACAATTCAATTTTGCAACATTTTATTCTTCACACATGGCCTTCAGATTTCTTAGATTAAGTTACTTGCAGAACAACTAATGTCCTAAACCCTAACATGAAAATATTCTCATTGTAAATATAATTAATTAATTGGTTCTTCTAAAGTGGAGTCACATTTATATTTATGTGGGAACTAGGAAAAGAAAGGGGTTCTACCACGTTTTAAAGTTATTTTTCAACTTTACTTGATATTTTTTAGTTTTAAAAATTCATTCATGGCTCGGCGCCTGTGGCTCAACAGGCTAAGGCACCAGCCACGTACACCTGAGCTAGTGGGTTCGAATCCAGCCCAGGCCTGCTAAACAACAATGACGGCTGCAACCAAAAAATGGCCGGGTGTTGTGGCGGCCGCCTGTAGTCCCAGCTACTTGGGAGGTGGAGGCAAGAAACTCGCTAGAGCCCAGGAATTGGAGGTTGGTGTGAGCTGTGATGCCACGGCACTCTATCCAGGGTGACAGCTTGAGGCTCTGTCTCAAAAAAAAAAAAAAATTTTCATTCATATAATTTTGTTCAAAATTAAGTGCAAAAATTAAGTAATCTGATAGGCAGATAATGCTTCATATCCACCCTGCTGTAGTGATTATAAAAGTGAGGATAGATAGAATTAGCTTCTCTTCTGTTCTCATTGTATTCTTGTTTTTTCCAAAGCTTGTCAAAACAAGAAAAGAAAATGATAGATGATTACTTACTTGTCATCTGACACCGTGTTTTGTTAGTAAGTTATTTGTGAACCAAACAGATTCAAAAGAAGGAAGGAATGAATAAGGGAAAGAGAAGAATAAAACTAATAAAAGAAGCCAGAAAAAGAAAAGAAATAGAGTAAACTGAATTCTGAAAGATAACATGACATAGCAACTCAACTATATTTTAAGACAGTCACCAAGTATTTTAGAATAAATAGGCCAACAAATTAATTACTAATACCCAATTTTTAAATAGGTCTAAAGATTATAGATAAGGCAGAACAAAAAAGTTAATGTGAATGTGGCTAGAATTAGGAATCGGAAATAAATATTTGTATAAATTGAAGAAAATTCTTTGTTTTGAGGGAAAAATAAAGATTTCATGGTTCAAGAAAAAGGGAAAACTTGAGTAGAGTCATAAAAGTGTAGCGATGGTATGGTTGACTTGGACATTTTTGACTTACTATCTAGTCATCAGTCTATGTAACTTCTATATATATTTTTTGCAGATCACGAAAGCTTATTGAGTTGGAATTACTTATGATTTATTTTAGCCCCTTTGTATCCATTGGTAATGAAATGAAAGTATTTTGTGGACACCATGTGCTTAATGAAAATTTAATGACTGGATAAATTAATGAATAAACAAATACAAAAGAATTAATTTTAAAGGAAGTAATTTACTTAGATGTGACCAAATTATCTCCATCTTAGATAATAATAAACTTCATATAGTTCTTATTATGTATTATCATAGAGAATTCATTTATCTAACATTAATGATATTTTAAAATAAATTAATCCTCAATAAAATAGTATATGTAAGACATATAGAAGGTATTTGTCAATTTAGACCATCTAGCAATATAGAAAATACTGGAAAATGTTCCCCAGATGCATATGTTTATCAATTTAACTAAATTATTTTTATTTGATTTTGAATCTTTTCAATTTTAATATGCCTGAAAGGCAAACACTACATTATTCTTATTTGGGACATATATAGACAGAGACAGAGCAAAATACTGCATGTAATTGGTAAATAGAGTAGAACCTCTGTAAGCTGAGAACACAAGGGAACATAACAAACTGGTCAACCTACAGAGGTGGTCGACATTAGGAACTAGGCCTACTGGACTGATCCACAGACATGGTACATATCCAGCTTATTCAAATGAGGTCAACTTAAGAAGGTGGTCGATGTAGGGAGGTAGTCAACTATGGAGGTGCTACAGTGTATTAAAAGTTTTAATCAATATAAAAAGACATGTTTTCTTTGAATAAATTATGTAATAGTATCTGAAAGAAGACATTCTTTCTAGAATCTTGAAAGATGGAGGACCATTTTTCAAAGTATTTAATCTGGTTGGTCCTATTGATCTTGATTTTGTTTTAATATCAGGGAAACCCACTTTTTAAGGTTAACATGTATGTTGTTCATATAAGTTTTGGCATGTTTGGCAAGATAAAAGATATATGGTGTGACAATATGTAGCTTGTTTCCCAACTCTTATACAAGGTTCTGCCTAACGGAAGGTGTTACTGGTGGTATCTGTGTGTATGAGTGTTGTGTGTATTTTTACATTTTAATTATAGTTATACAATCAGGAATATTTAATAGGTGTGTATGTGTATATGTGTGCATTTGTGTTATTTCTTCTTACCAAACTATAAATTTGAGAGAAATTTTGACATTAAATTATATGTTAAGTATATCAATGTATATATTATATATATTATAGATGGTAGGTATAATTATATCCATGTAGATATAATTACATTCCTAAATATATTTATAAAGTGATAACCCACCAAAGTTTGCTCCATAAGGCAAACACTCTCACTAACATTACACATTATTCATTTCTTCAACAAAAATATAATGCATAAAGCTGTTATCTCCAGCATACAAATAAAAATTTTATTAGAATTTATTTGGGTAAAACCCTAAAATGTTCAGGTGGAAATTTAAATAATCTGTTGAACTATATTATATAATATATTATATATTATTAATATGTTGAAATATCTGTTGAATTTTATTATAGAGATAATAAGTACTTTATTATTAGGGATAGATTTTGAACGCAGTGTTGTCAAATATTTGCTCTTCAAACACATGAGCATTATGTACACATGGGCCATAACTACAGGTTTACATCTGGCTACAGATATTTTAGAAAAGCAATTCTGTATTATTCCTTGCTTTCTGTTATGTACCATCTTACTAGAATTCCTTAGTTCTAATTTATAAGATAAAATAAATTTTTCCAATGTGTTTTAAATGCATATTTTTTAATCCCCTCCACCTTCCCCTAAATGCATATTTTTATTGAATACTGAATTAATATGCCTTTAAAAAGGGACCTCATGATCATCGAATACAACTACATCATTTCACAAAGGGAGGAACTACTTCTAGAAAGCTAAAATGACCAATATCCAGTGTCACATGGATATTGGAAACTTCAGTTCTAGAATTTGAGGGTAATTTCCCTTTCTGCAAAATCTTCCTGTCTTCCTGTCGAGTAAATTTTAATCATAAAGGTCTTAAGTAAATGGAAGAACACATTTTTGTATTACTATATTTTCTTTGGTTTAATTGATGAGATATTTAATTAATATTTTCAGAGGGAAAGCTGAAGAAAATAAAGGCAAAATGAATCACTAAAAAGATGGTTTATTTGCCTCAATAATGATACTGCAAGCTTTCAAGTACTTGGATCATTTAAGATGTCACATTACATGAGCAAAGAAGGAATTAATGAAAACATAAATCATCCTTCTAACGCAGAGGTTCTGAAGTCAATGCCAGTGCATCTGTCATCCTTGATTGAAAACAGGGGAAACTGAGGAAGTTGTTGAAGTTAGATATATAGAAAAGAAAAGTGGGTGGTTTCAGAATTTTTTAGACTAGATCTCTAGAACCCAAATTTAGGTCAAATTATTCTTTGCTTCTTTAGTATTCAGCAGCAAGAAGAGCCTCCTGACAATCATTGGATGCCCGCTGCTTTTTAAAATATCCAAGAGAAAGAAACATGACATTGTATCTTATTGTTTCATTTCAGTGAGTTTACTTTAGGGTCCTAAAAATAGGAAATGACTTGACAAGAATCACCAATAGCTTTGAAATATTATCTATCTGTTTACCTCTTGCTTTTTTTCCTCATAAAATATTTCTCTTGTCATCTTTTGGGCAGATTGCTGATTGTTTATATAAATACAAATCTGCTAAGAAAAACTCATATTTAAAGCATGAAATTTTCTATTTATTATAAACAGGAATTATAGAATGAATAAAGTAAAACAGGTCAGTAGTAAGTGTTTTTAAAATCGACTCACAATAATTACATACAGCCAATATTAGATAATTCACAGCAGTGTTTCAGTGTGCCTTTGGAAGGCATTCCCTTATAATAAACCATATTTTCTCAATTACTATTACTACATACAGGACTAAAATTGAACTGAATTAATGCTGAGCAAAACAATCCAGAAGCACTAAAGATAACAAAGAAAATTTTCAAATCAAAATTGGTCTTAAAGTAGAAAACTGATACATAGATACATGATAAATGTGTAGATTTGGCCATGAGTAATGGCATGAGTCAATTATCTTTACAAATGAGACCAAAACCACAAACTAAATCTAAAAAAGTGAAACTCCACAGTTACAGAATATGCGTTTAAACCCATGGTGTATTCAATAAACGTAATTGGCTAATACATAGTAAAAGATAAATATTGTGTGTGTTGGTGTGTGTGTGTGTGTGTTTGTGTGTATAAGTAGCTGTCTGTAGAACATATAATAAAAACAACTGTCTCCAAGTAAACATATAATGTAGAAAATACAAACCCATGGAGTTCTATGTTTATTGGGTAAAGGACAATATGCAAATCACCATTCAGAATTCTTTCTTTAAAAAAATGATACTCACTTTAGCTTTCAACTTATATGATTCAAATATTTCTTTGAAGCGTATTGCTTGAAGCTACAAAGTAATATTTTTAAGTTGAGTATGACAGACAATATTGAAAAGCCAGAAAATGTGCTTAAAATTTAACTGTCTTTAACAGAAATAAATTAGTCTTTACATGTAATATGTAGATAGAAACACAAATATTTTTAATTCATCTAACAAAAAAATTCAACTTAATTTTATTTTCTATCACAATTATATTAAAAATCAATTTTTTTTTTCCCAGACAGAGTCTCACTATGTCTCCCTCAGTAGAGTGCTATGGCATCACAGCTCACAGTGACTTCAAACTCTTGGGCTCAAGTGATTCTCTTGTTTCAGCCTTCCAAGTAGCTGGGACTGAAGGTGCCCACCACAACACCCCGCTACTTTTTGTTGTTGTTGTTGTTGCAGTTGTCATTGTTGATTAGCTGGCCCTGGCCATGTTCAAGGCTGGGCTCGAACCCACCAACTTTGGTGTATTGTGGCTGGTGCTGTAACCACTGTGCATGGGCGCTGAGCCTTAAAATCAGTTTTTACACACTAGATATATTCAATAGATTCACAACCCTTCCTACAAGCTAAAAAATCTTTGTTATAATATCATCATGGAAATTACACCAAACTTATTTTATATGACGAGAGAGTTGGACCTTTTCTAGCATTCTGAATTTTGGGGAATATTATTAACTTACAATATTTTAGTAAGTTTGTTTAATGTCATTTATTATACACATATGTATATGTATGTAGAATACCATGATGTAACACAATGATTTTCAATATGTGTGTGACGAATGATTAAGATTTGCTAGACATATTACATATTCAGGTAAGTCAGAAAAATGCAAGTAAGTTAGGGAAATTTTCTGCACATAGGACTTCAAAGAGCATTTTTTAATAATCAACTTTATCAAAAACATTTAAAACTGTGATATATCTGAGAAGTTTCCAGTATAGCCTGTTAAGATGACAAAAGATCAGTTGTCAAGAGAAGTTTATTGAGGAAAACATTTTCTTTTGAAAGAGTCCTGGGCTAGCCATGTATAGAACAGCACATAGCAAGGGATAATTGGATTTTACTGTCTGATAGTAGCTACATATAGGACCTTATTTAGTCAATTAAACGACCTTCATATATTACAATGTTAAGAACAAAAAGAGAAGATTGTGTATTAAAAAGCTTTAAGAAGAATATACAAAATAAATACATTGGCTTTTACACTAGAATGAAATAGTGTACTTCTTTTCTGTATGTATCTTCTTTTGTTGTATCTCCATATTCTAGACTGTAGCTGTATAATTAGAATTACTCTAGCAACTTAAGCAATAATCAATATCCAAGCCCTTTCCTAAATCAATTAAATGAAGATCTTTGGGTTGAGGCCAGACATTGATGTTTTTAAAAGGCAGAAATGTAGGCTGAGGAACTATGTCATAATCTTTCAAGGAGTGATATTTATGTCTGGCCAAATCCTTCCCCTCTCACCCACACACATCTGGGTACAAATACCCTGGAAATTTTGACCTCTCCTATTCCTGCATTGAGAAACACTCACCTGGAATTTTTATTCCAAATTCAGGACCTCTGGTGAGCATCACACATATTTCTTAAAACTATTTAATTGTGAAAATGAAAATACTATAATAAAGGAAACACTGGAGATTATATTAACTTTATATAAAAATATTAGGAAAAGGAAGACTTTAGACATTTTGAACACCAGAGAAGGAATGAAAATGAATACTGAGTAGGCATGAGGTGTGAAGACAAACTGAAATGTATTTGAAGAGCTGGAGACATTCCCTATTTGATAACTATGTAGCTGAAACTTGTAAGAAATGTCAGTCATCGGCAAACTTACATAAAGCCACAAAGAGCGGAAAAGGCACAGAAGAGTCTGAGCCGGAAAAAATGTAGCTTCTGTGATTTAATATATCCTTTATTATTATTAAGACTGTATGCCTTATTATGTATGAGGTCATATTATCTTATTCAGAAGAATATTTCTTCTGAAATAAGTTGACATATTGCAATAATGGCTGAATTGTTTTTGGAAATAGAAGTTCAGAAATCATTTTAACAGTATGGCTTCTGTACTTTCCAAATCTAAACAAACAGCCACTATTAATCAAGTTTATAGTTTTCCAAGTTCCTAGTAGTCTGGTTCAGTGTGAGTTAAACAAATTTGTTCTGTTAGCAGTCTTTTCCTTCAAACAGCTTTATTGTTCAAAATTAACTTATCTGAACACCCTTGCTCTTTGGGTAAGCCCTCATATCATAGGAGCTATGAATCAATAGCTGAGCATTGAATTTAGAGAAATGCTAACCCTATTGCTACAAGACAGAATTTGTTTCTAACTGGCAATTAAATTGCCATGGAAGCTAACATCCCCATATCATAATCATCACCATAATGTTAGCTGATTTGATTCTTAGGCTTTCAAAAAGTGCTTATTGTTCAAATGTACTGTTATTAAAACATAAAAAAGATCACAAAAATAAATCTAGGCTTCCTCGTCTCTAGCTTCTACTTCATAGCCATGTGTAAAGACTTACACATTGGTCTGAGAGCAGAGGTCAGTAGTGGATAAGAAACAAAATAGAGACTTACTGACTTCTAGTCAGTGCTATTATTTATAGACGGATAGATGAATAGATTAGATTACATAGATAGATAGATAGATCTTCTTAAGAAATAACCAAAGAGATAAGGCAAAACAATAGGTAAAACACACAATGAAATTTCTGTCTCTGGCAGCTGTGAAATAGCCTGCAGGAAATGTGTGAATCCCACTGCCTTTTGGCCTTCATTGTTCCTAAATGAGAAGTAATTTGTTAACTGCATGTTCTTTTGCACCTGTTGTTTTTCTTTTACTGTTTAAAGATTTTTCTTTGTCTTTCAGAAACATGACTTTGATCCTGGTTTAGATATCATAGGTTTACCCTACATGGGGTTGGTTGAACTTCTTGGGTCTGGAAATTAACATTTTCATCAAGTGTGGAAATTTTTTGTCCCTTATTTTTTCAAATATTTTTCTGTACGTTCTCTGTTTTCTCTGACAGTCACATTACATACATGCTAATATACATGACAATGTCTCACAAGTCTCTGAATCTCTATTTACTCTTAAATTTTCATATTATTATTAAGACTGAATAATTTCCATTGTTTAATTTTCAAGTTTTTTGATATGTTTTCTCTGTCATTTTAAAGATGCTATTGAGCCTATGTAAATTTTCCATTTCATTTATAGTACTTTTCAACTCTGGAATGACCACAGACAGTCCCTGCATTGTGGATGACCCAACTTACCACATTTCATACTTGTGAACAGGCTCCCAGCGATCCCTGTGAGGACAACTTATAATTAAATAATTAAGTTAACAATTCACCAGCTAAGTTTATTCCATTTATGTACACAAATCTATATGTGTAGGCTGATCACTCAGCATCTTTATGCGAGCAACTACTCTCATAGATAGAGAAGGAGCTGGTAGAAACACAAGAACCCGAAGAATCAGGAGATCCAGAGCCAAGAAAGTTTAGACAACAGAATTGACTGAAGTAGGATGTATTTACAAGACCTTAACATTGAGTGGTTTACAAAGACTTATGCAGTTAGAGAGAACATCAGATGCTAAAAGGCTATTTTTATGAAAAACAAAAAACAAAAAAAATCTGTGCAAACAACTGTGCATGATTAAAAAAAAATCCAACTCAGTGGTAGGGCCTCCTCCTCCAGCAAAGAATCAGATCCTGACTCTTTAGCACCCACTCCATTTTCTCTCTTATTATCTCCATCATCATCTTCTTTTTAATGTTAGCCCTATATTCTTGCATCAAAAATGCCCCTTCCAGTAAGCAAGACATTGGTGCAACATAAGGTTAGTATTAAACTTTAGTATTCTCTTTTTCAATTTCTCCTATCACATATCTAAACATTTATCAGAGTTTGTTTTTATGCTCTGTTTGTTTGAATTAAGGGAAAGTGCACAACAGTTTCAACAACTTATTATTATAGTACAATGGTATTATTATTACTACATTATTGCACTCTATTATTACCAAACATGAATCAATACAGTATTGTTGTTTTTGCTATTATTATCTTATATGTGCCGTTCATCAAGGATCCGAGTTACATACAAATCTGCCCTTAAGATGTTCTCAGGAATATATTTTGCTCTTAACCCAGGGAACACCTGTATTTGGTTCTTTTTCCATACACTTCCATCTATTTATTGAGTCTCTATTTATTGAATTGTTTTTATCATAATTTAATTCTTTAAACATGTTTCCTTTAGTTCTTTAAACATAGTTGGAGCAGCTACTTTGTATTTTTCTGCTAAATTCAACATCCGAGCCTCCTTATGGACAGTGTCTTTTATCTTGAGTAATAAGGTGTTTGTTTCACTACATATTTTATGGATTTTTGTTGAAAACTGGAGATTGTAGATAACCTATTATAGCAACATTGGATTCTGAATTTCTCTTTTTGTGTATTTTTATTTATGCTGCTTGTTTTATCAGTACTAAATATGTCAAAAGCAAGAGCAGGAAATGTAAATGGGCACTCACCAGCCAAATTTAGGAAATTTGAGGAACAAAAGACATAACATTATGGCAATAATATAACACATTAAAATAAAAGAAACATATACTGATTCCATAGAAAAAGAGGTTCTCTTCTTAACAAAAGGCATTAACAATTGAATACCACATAGCACTTAATAAATTACCCCATAAGAATATTGTTATTTTGCAACTACCAATTTAATAAATTATTTACCAAAAGATTGTTAATTATTGACAAAATTATTGAAGAATTAAAATGATCAGATATCATTTCATGTTGATAGAATGGCTAAAATAAAAAAAAGTCTTATCAATTGCTGACAAGGACATGGAACAACAGGAAATCTCATTCATTGTGGTTGGGGATGCAAACTGGATAGCCACTTTGGAAGGCAGCTTGGCAGTTTCATATAAAACTAAACAGAGCAGGAGATCACCTGAACCGAGGAGATTAAAGTTTCAGTGAACCAGGGTGACACCATGACACTCTAGTCTGGGCAACAGAGTGAGAGTGACTCTGTCTCAGAACAAACAAACAAAAGATAAAAATAAAAAAAAACATTCCACCTAACCATAGTCTTATCACACAATTCAGTAATTGTAAATATAATTATTTAGATAACTTATTTAAAAGCTTACATTCACCAGAATTCATCATATTTATAGACATTATCTCCAAAAATTAAAAAAACTAAGAAAGCAGCCAGGATGTCCTTAGGAAATGAATGGATAAAACAATCTATTATACATCTACACAAAGTACTATTGATACAATTGTGATAAAATGGAATGACTATAACTCTGAGTAAACCTTAAGTGCACCTTGTTACATTAAAGAAGCCAGTATTAAAAGGTTATATCATTGCATTTATGTGACATTTTGAAAATGCAAAACTACAAAGACAGAAAACATCGATGGTAACCAGCAGTCTAGAGACAGTTGAAAATTGAAGCATAGGGGATTTATTTTCAAGGTGGGAAACTATTCAATATTATATTGTTGTGGTAGAAATATGACACTGTGCATTTGTCAAACAGGTAGAACTTTGTAACCAAAGAGCAACATTTATGTATGCAAATTTTAATTGAGAGGTCAAGTGTTCTGAAGATAGAGTGTAAATTGTTAGAAAATAAACTAGTTGCATTACAAATGTGTGACACTACTGAAGAGTTGTGGAGAAAAGATGCTGACCTAAGGGACTTTGGAAATGAGTGGGAACTGTCAGACAGAAGACAAAATGAACTATGCATAAGCACTGTTCTCTAGTTGGTGGAGCTGTTTCTCACTGGTCTATGAGTTATCAGTTCTGAAACCGCTATGTATGCACACGAGGATAACAAGCACACAAATGAAATGTGGATGCTGGAAGCCATCAGGTTTCTCCCTGCTGCAGTAAGATATTATAGTAAAGAGAACGAGGTTAGGATGAACTGTTTAATATCAGATTTAGTTAGAGAAGTCAGATTGAATCCTATTTAGCTTAATAATGATACGTATGAAGAGATATAGAAATAACTATCAAAAGGTGTTTATATACATATTTTATAATGAAAATATTTTCAAGCTGTGTATTATGAAAAAGCCTAGAAGCGATAATTTCTCAGTGGCGATGAGCACACTCAGAACCCAGATGTTGGTTTCCAGCAGGAAAAAAGAACACTCCTTGGAAAATGGGCCATTATAAGTCCAGGAAATTCACAGGAAGAGCCTGGAGCATCTTGTAGTACCAGAACATAAGGAATTGCTTAGAAACAAACCAATGCAATATGTCAAAGAAACACAGGAGCCAACTGAAATAGCTCATAGTGAAAAGCTGGAACAAGTTGAGCAACAGAATAAATAATGTAGAACTGGACTCTTTGCTCTGAGCCCATACAGATATAAATAAATGACTGAATAAATATGTAAAAAAGAGAGTAAACAAATCTCCATACAAAAGAAACAAAATAATTTATGTAGACACTCCTCCCTTGAGGAGGCTGAATGTAACGTCCCACTTCTTAACTGTGACTGCATGTAGGGACTTCCTCCCAAAGTATAGGAAGAGGAAAAAGGGATAACTTCACAGTGGACAACCTGACAGACATTTCCATGGCCATGTGATCAAGGTTAACATAAACAGTGAAAAATCATCCTTATAACATGTACTCTTAAGTTATGATGTGATAGAAGTGGCACTTCATCTCTATGGTCTTTCAAAACCCATAACCCAGTCTAAATGAGAACAGTATTGGTTACAACCAAACTGATGAGCATTCTGCAAGATACCTGGCTAGTACTTCCCAAAACTCTCAAGATCATGAAAAACAAGGACAATCTAAAAGACTATCACCATCTGGAAATGTCTAAAAATATGTATTGAATAAATATGATATTCTAGATGTGATCCTAGACTAGTAAATGGACATTAGAAAAGATAATCCACCTAAAGTTTGGGTTTTATTTCATGTAAATAGTCATTAATTGAGACAAATATATAATTTAATGTAAGATGCTGCTATCAGGGCAATCTAATTCCTCCCTAGAATGAGTTGATTGGGTTATTTGATTTTGCCCTAAGCTTTATAAAGCCTCCAGTGGCTGGTTGTGAGAATTAGTGGCAAAGGAGAAAAATATGTTTTGCCAGCTAGTGCTGCGGAGAGGAGTAACACAGTGGTGAATGCAAGAACTCACTGTACTATTTTGGAAAGTGTTCTATAAATTCAAAACTATTTGGCAATATGAATTTTATTGAAAAGAAAGCATCAGAGAAGGTTGTATGGGGAAAAGAAGGTTCACATAGCTCAAAGAATCATTCTACAAAGTATTTGTCATTATAGAGGGGTAAAAGTACATTTGTAATGGAGAAATCTAAAAGTTACCAACTTAACCAAGTGATGTAAAACTTTCACTGACCAAAATTGAACAGTTACACATCATTTGCCTCCTAGCACGGTGTACAAAAAGATATAAGATCACTTACGTAATATTTCTGATAAAAATGTTTAATCTTGTATCCATTCATGGGGGATTATAGATAAATCTAAATAAAGTGCTATCTATACAAAAATAACTGAAAAAATTATTAAATATGTGGAAATTTTATTAGCTAGAGGGATGCAAGTTAACTTTTGTATGTAATAGCAATATTTTACCTTTGGGTATTGGAAAAAACTTCTTAGAGCAAAAGAAGGACCTCTAAGGGCAAATCTAAGGACCTCTTGGGCAGGATCACTTGGCCTGAGCATGAGAACAGAATAAGTGTTATTGTGAGTTAATGTGTTTCTGTGTAAGCAGAATAAAAAACAAATACCAGCTCTTTCTAGGAATTTTGAGCAAGTCACAGATGACCAGGTATAGTTTCAGTTATATAAACATTTAGCATTTGAAGTTTACCTAATGCCAAAACAGTGTATTAACTCTAAATATAACTATAGATAGAGAATTGCTTCTACTTCATGCTCCAAATATGTTCATCTTTCAACTGTTTTTTTCTCTGCTCTTATTATACCTTTTAAAAATGTAAATCTGGCATAATCACTTTTTAAATATAGGAATTAGTTTTGAATTAATTAAACAGAACTATCAGGCATAAATATTATAGCTAACAAAAACAAGATACTACTCTGTAATATTATTTTATCTGCATACAAAGAAGTTTGAAGTTTTTTACACTGAACCATTTTCACAATTTTATCATTAATTGTGGCCATTGACTACATTTTTATAAAGTTCTATACAGGATTTCCCGAAGGTCACCCATAAAGTCAGCATACATGGGGAAAAAGAGAAACTGTTGTTAAATATACCTTTATTTACAAAATATTCATTACAAGATTTTATACAGAGGTGGCCAAGAAATAGAGAATATTTTATAAATATCTCATAAAATTTTTAATGAATATTTAATAAGTAAAGGTATATTTAACTATAATTTCTCATTTTCCCTATCTATGGCAACTTTATGGGTGAACTTTGGAACACCCTACTGTGATAAAAATGTAAGGACTACTTCCCAATAGTGCTATTTTTCTTATTTTGATTGCGGTATTTTCGAATTTCAGAAAATCTATTAAGAAACTTACATATTTCACACATGCTATATAATCTGACCCTGGAAGGTAAAGAGGTTGTGTTCTTACCATCAAGCACTGCATTGTTTGCTGTGATTGAAGCCAGGTTTCTTATTTCTTGCAACTCTGTCATCTCTTTCCAAACACCTTAGCATGGTAGATTTCTGGAAGAGCCTCCCTAGAATGAGTTGATTAGGTTATTTGATTTTGCCCTAAGCTTTATAAAGCCTCCAGTGACTGGTTGTGAGAAGTGGTGGCAAAGGAGAAAAATATGTTTTGCCAGCTAGTGCTGCAGAGAGGAGTAACACAGACACCTTGAGACTCAGACTCAATTAACCTTTCCTGCCTCCCAGCACTTTTTTGGCAAACTACTAACTTCCGCAAAACTTATGATCAATTCCACAAACATTTGCAAAGGTCCCAGGTCGAGGGACATTCTGCCAAGGCTGGAAGAGGAAGGGTAAAGCAACAGAGGGACTGATAAAGAAAGGGGGAGAGAGAGAAAAAATAGGAGTTAAATAAAATGTACCCCATTAAAGGCATTAATGTGTACATGATGTATGTGTTTATGACCTAGTAAACAAAAATAAAATGGATTAAAAAATTTCAGTGCTTTTCTGCATTGAGAGATTTGCATAAAACTAAAGTTAAATTAATGAAGTTAATATTAAGTCAATATAAAATCAAAATTAAATTAATTTTATAGAGTGAATAAGTGTAATACGTTTAATGCTTTTCCTACTACGTTTTGCCTGATATAAGAATTTAATCAGGCCAGTACTGGGAAGCAAATTAGAGATTAGAGTGATGGGCAAAACTTCCGGAGGAGAGATAAATCACACAGGTTGAGATAACCAGAGATCAAAAGTCCAGATTAGCTTGCAGGATTAAATTCATTTTTTAAATAGTTTTACATGATTTTTAGTTAATAAAATCATATATTTACAACTTGAAAAACCTACTTTGATAAACTTTACTAAATCAGATTAAGATGAGCTGTATAAGCAATTGAAACACAGTACACAGCAAGTGTTATCAGGAGTTCTTGCAAATTATTTAAAGTAGTAAAAAATTGAGCAATCAAAAGTTGCCTTTTGAAGTGCACATTGTTTCTAAATTATACATTCATAGACAGGTTAGCTACAAGAGTGCCTGAGGGTGTGCCATAGACAAATTATAGTATTTTTTATTGAACTGCAGTGTAAGAGGGGCAGTCAAATATTCAGTACCAAATTATAAGAGAATGTAGGATGAAATAAGTTGTTAAAAGAAACCCAAATGACACACAGAAGTAAAACCTGGAATGATTTATTCCATCTGATGTAGGAGAGTAACAAGGGTAGATTATATAAGAGAGGTGACACCAAGTTGGGTCTTGGAGATAACAGTGGTCACATCAGAAGCAGAGAGTGGGAAAGGACTCAATTAATGTCAATTATTTGATTGCAGGAAGTATTAAAGAAACATGAAAGTATCAAAGAAATGACTATGTCATGTATGTTAATGTAATCAAAGATGAGTTTAAATGTACAGGAAGCAGACTTGCAATGCTACACAGGTAACCTAGGGTGAAAGCTATGTAAGAAAAAATGAAGGCTGAAGATGGAACCCCAAGGACTGCCAACATTTGGAGTTTGAGAAAAGGAACAAAACTAGCAAAGAACAATGAAAAGAAGACATCTGTTGGGTAAGGAATAAATCAAGAGGATGTGAAAACTAAAAAAGACAAGAAAAAAGTAATTCCAGAATGGAAACTAATTGTCTGTATCAAATAGGGCTAAAGTTTGAGGGAAACAAAAGCAGCTAACTGATAGTGAATTTAGCAAAATGCATAATCTTTAGTGATTTGGAAATGTTGGTTTAATTGGTTGGTGTGAGTGAAAGTTCCTAGAGAGAAGAAAGTGGAGGAATTCTGAGAAATAGTAACAATTTTTCTATAAGGTGTGATTAAAATTTGTGTTATATCCCTTTATCCTAAAAAATAGTACATTAAGGGGAGAGATAAATCATAACGTGTGTATGCTGAGGGTAATGCCCATCGTCATCTTTGATGTGGTGGAGAAGAGTGCACTAAAAATGCTCAAGATTCAAGTCAGAGACCGGTGGCCTAGGACAGA
This sequence comes from Perodicticus potto, assembly GCA_963574655.1. NCBI lineage: Eukaryota > Metazoa > Chordata > Mammalia > Primates > Lorisidae > Perodicticus > Perodicticus potto. The sequence goes on from CAUYRH010128836.1 coordinate 17,855, forward strand.
CACTCATGTTGGGTATGAACTGTAGCAAAGTGGCAAAGATATTGCTGTAGTATTTAGCTTATGTGATTAGGTAATTGCCGAAGTTCAGACTGAAATCACAAAACGTTAACTAGTGCTGGGTGTCAGTTGGGGTAGTTCTTCTTCAGAAAAATCCCACAACCTCTGAGATAACCCAGTGGGTCAGGTGTCTCTCAAATGTTCTCAGGCGAGATGATAGAGATTGCAGACTTGGAGTAGGGAAGCAGATTCAGTTAAAGCTTCACAATATGGAGCAGAGGTATGAATGCTGGGAACTAAATGATTGTGTCCCTCCAAAATACTTGTATGTTGTCACTCTCACCCCCACTGTGACAGTATTTGAAGGTGCATTTTAGGCATTTTAGGCATTCTGGGCATTTTAGAGACAACGTTTTTTCTCAGTTGCTCAGTCCGTAAACCCAGCTAGTAGGGAGGCTGAGGCAGATGATGGATGGGTTGAGGCTGAGAGTTTGAGACATCCTAGGAAACACAGCGAGACCCTGTCAATAAAAGGAGGTGGGGGAAATATCTTGTGCCATTTGCCTTGCTAGGTTTTGGACTTGCCTGAGAGCCATCACCTGTTCCTTCCTTCCTATTTCTGCCTTTTGGAATAGGAATGTGTGTCCTATGCCGCTTCCACAGTTATATTTTGGAAGCACATAAAATGTTTGCCCTCACAAGTGCACAGCTGAAGGGGAATTTGCATCGCAATCAATTGTGCCTCAGTTCTCACTTACATTCGATTTCGGTATTTAGAGGAGACTTAGGACTGTAGGGTTTAAAACTGATCCTGAAGCAAAGTAACAGCCATAGTCATATATGATCAAGTATTATGTACTATAAATAATTGAACTTGTTTTATTTTTGTATGACTGGCAGCTTGGTAAGTTGTTTTATACCAGCATCCTCACAAACATGAGGAATGTGCTGTAGTATGACATTACAATGGCTACAATATCACTAGGTAACAGAAAATTTTCTGCTTCATTACCATCTTATGGTATCACCATCCTGTTAGCTGAAAGATCAGTGTGTGGTACAAGACTGTAAATTTCTATCCTTTGTAATTTACCCAGTCCCAATATTTTGTTATAGTAGCATAAGGGGATTAAGACAGTGTCTCTTCAAAATTCATACGTTGAAGCTCTAAACGCCAAGGTGATGGTATTTTTGGAGGTGGGGCCTTTGGAAGGTCAGTTAGGTCATGAGGTGGAAGACTTCATGAGTAGGTTTAGTGGCCTTATAAGAAAAGACACAAGAGAACCAGCTAGAGACATGTAGAAGATTGAAACAGGACCCTCACCTTTCACCAGTAACACAAATTGATTCTCACTGGATAAAAGATTTAAATTTAAGACGTGAAACTATAAAGATAATTGGAGAGAATACAGGGAAAACACTTGAAGAAATTGACCTGGGAGAATATCTTATGAGGTTTTCCATTAACAAGTATAACTGCT
>CAUYRH010128837.1:0-10122 GCA_963574655.1 Perodicticus potto
GAAAACCATTACCTACAAAGGGAAGAACATTAGAATAACTGCAGATCTCTCTGCTGAAACCTTTCAAGCTAGAAGAGCGTGGTCATCTACTTTTAATCTCCTAAAACAAAATAACTTTCAACCCAGGATCCTGTATCCAGGGAAACTGAGTTTTATTCATGATAAATTAAATACTTTAATGAAATCCACATTTTTGAAGAAATTTGCCATAACTAAACCAATTCTCCAGGATATTCTCAGACCTATCTTCCATAATGACCAGCATAATCCTACACCACAAAAGTAAACCCACTCAGAAACTTTTGATCAAATTCCAATTTCCACAGTTGCAAAAGGATTCAAATTGTCTACTAGACTTTCAAAAGGCTTATCAATGTTCTCAATTAATGTAAATGGGTTAAATTGTCCTCTAAAGAGGCACAGGTTGACTGACTGGATACAAAAACTCAGGCCAGATATCTGTTGCATACAAGAATCTTATCTTACCTTAAAAGATAAATATAGACTCAAGGTTAAGGGATAGTCATTTATTCTTCAGGCAAATGGAAAACAGAAAAAAACAGGTATTGCAATCCTATTCGCAGATACAATAGGCTTTAAACCAACCAAAATAAGGAAGGATAATGATGGACACTTCATACTTGTTAAAGTACTGCTCAATATGATGAGATTTCAATTATTAATATTTATGCACCCAACAAGAATGTGCCTCAATTTATAAGAAAAACTCTAATAGACATGAGTAACTTGATTTCTTCCAGCTCCATAGTAGTCAGAGATTTTAACACCACTTTACAGTGCTGGATAGATCCTCCAAAAAGAAGCTAAGCAAAGAAATTTTAGATTTAAACTTAACCATTCAACATCTGGATTTAACAGACATCTACAGAACATTTCATCCCAACAAAACTGAATACACATTCTTCTCATCAGCCCACATAACATACTCCAAAATTGATCACATCTTAGGCCACAAGTCTAACCTCAGCAAATTTTAAAAAATAGAAATTATTCCTTGCATGTTCTCAGACTATCATAGAATAAAATTTGAACTCAATAACAACAGGAATCTGCATACTCATACAAAAACATGGAAGCTAAATAACCTAGGCAGGGATTCAGACAGGTACTTGTATAGAACAAGTTGATTGCAGCATTAGTCCCACTATCCAAAGGTGAAACATTTCAAGTGTCAATCAGCAGATAAATGAGTAAAGAAAATGTGTGTGTGTGGAATGTTATACAGCCATATAATAAAGTGAATTTCTAACACATGTGGCAACACAGATGAACCTTGCAGATAGTGAATTAGTGAGATGCAATAGAACAAAAAATAATTTATGATTATGATTTCATATATAAAATATTAAGAATAAACTAATTTATAGACATAGAAGGTGGATTAGAGACTACCAAGGATCGGGGAAGGGGCAAAGGGGAGTTATTGCTTAGTGACACCTTACTTTTAATTGTGATGAAAAATTTTAGAAATAGATAAGGGTGATATTTGTACAATACTTTCAATATAATTAATGCCACTGAATATACACTTAGAAAAAATTGAAATGGCAAATTGGTATCATGTATGATTTATCATTTTTACTATGATATTAACTTAAACAATGAGAACATATGTAGTTGTGAAGAAATTAGGAAGTAATGGTTATCAAGGAGGACAATCAAACAAAGTCTTTCAATTTTTTTTTAAATATAGAGGAATCTTTGTCCAAAATAAATGTTATGAAAACCACATATATGCAGTTTAAAAATTTAACTTACACTTACACTTACTTAACTTACACTTTCATTTGAAAATTTAATTAATTTACTGTCACTTATACTTTAAACAGCTTATAGAATTTTAAATTGTAAAAATTTATTTCCTAATTTTTGTATAAAGAAATTGGAATCCAAAGAGGTCAGATACATGTTCACATCCATGTATGGGGTGTCCAACCCGTGGCCCGTGGGCTGCACTTGGCCCAGGTTGGCTATGAATACCTCCCAACACCAAATCATAAACTTACTTATAACTTATGAGGTTTTTTTTGTGATTTTTGTTGTGGAACTCAACTGCATGTCTCGAGGGTGGACTTTGTAGAATATGACAGTCATGTCTCAATGTCACATAAAATAAACACACATGTGTTATCACTATTTGTATGTGTGCGGCTTCCACTTTATGTGGTGTGAGGCTTCCAATGTGTTATCTTCCAAGGGCAGACAGTCGAACTGACAGCATCAGATGTCACATGTGCTTGACCATTATCATTAGCAAAGCACCCATTATCAATGGTGTTTCAACCTACCATTGCAATGCTAAGCGTTTCATGTTACTCAGAAGTCAGGTCGGGGTTCTTATTTGATTTTCAGGGTCCTTCCACACCTTCATGGAGCCTCACACTCCATCTACGGTGTTTTACAACTACTCCTCTACCTTCTCCTGTGTTGGCAGCTGGGATGTGGAAGGGCCCAAGCCTTGCTTTCTATTCTTCTGTCAATTACTTTTCATAATAAAAGTAAATATAATCCCTTGTTTATTATTATCATTTAATACCAGCATGGTTTCCACAATATCTCAATAGAAAACATAACCTCACAAAAGAAAAATTACTCATGAAGGAAACTTATTCAATGAAGAGTAGGCAGATGACTACTTTTATGTTGAAGCAGATAGTAAGACATTCTGCTTAATGGGTAGTGTATTTGTGCAAGTTTTCAAAATAACCAAAAAAATCAAACTCCATTTCTGATGGTGAGTTTATTAAGCAATGCATTGAAGGGCTGGCAGACAAATTTGCCCTGAAAATAAAAGGGACATTTCTAAAATTAGTTTGTCTCAACAGATTGTAGCCAGGCGAATTAAAGAAATTGAAAAATCTATCAAAAAATGTTTGGAGAGTAAAATTAGGAATTTAAAATATTATGTTTTGGCAATGGATGGCAACAATGGTGCTGTAAACATGACTCAACTTGCCATCTTTATTAGAGCCACTGATGGCGAATATGATGTCAGTGAAGAAACTGCTTCTTTCTTCATTAAAAGACACACTAATAAGAGATTTACACAAAGCAGCAAAAAATATGTTAAAGGAATTTGCTTTGTCCACTGTCAACATATCTGGTAGTTACTAATGGTGCCCCAGCAAAGGTATATAAAAGGGAGAGACTTGTAAAATTAATAGAAGGTGACACAATTGTCACCCAAAAGATGAAATATCATCACATTACACATCCAGAAATTTATGTGCAAAAACTTTAGAAATGGATAATGTTGTGCAAATCGTCATCAAGACTGTAAATTTCATAAGGGCCCAGGGATTGAATCATCGCCAATTCCAGGAATTCCTTAAACGTACCAATGTGGATTATGGGACATTATTTACTTTCTGGAAGTGAGATGGCTAAGTCAAGGCCAAATGCTGAAAAATATCACTTATGGTACCAAAAACCAAATTTGTGCCAGAAGTTGATCTTAAAAGCTGGCTTACAGGTTTAGCATTTTTAGTGGATTTAACCACTTTTTAAATGAGTTATACATGAGTCCACAAGGTGAACACTAACTTATTAGTACAATGTTTCAAACCATAATAGTATTGCCAATGAAACTAAAATTTCTGCAAGCTCAAATTAAGCCAAACAAGTTTTACATTTCAACACCTTAGCTAAATACAGTAGTGTGAACAGTGAAAAATATTACAACCTTTCTTTTCAATGTGATACAAGAATTAGAAAACAGATTTCAAGATTTCTGGGATAATCATCAATATTTTGGTGCATTAGTGACTCCAGTTCCAGTCGACATAAACATGTTACCTGCCAATTTTCAAGTGGAATGCACAGAGCTGCAAAACATTCAACTTAAAGAAAAAGGTGATCATGTCTCTTCACTGGGCTTCCATAGGGCCTGTCTTCCTAGGGACACAGATCCCTCACTTCACAGTCACGCCTTACTCACGTCATCGCTTTTGGCAGCACCTGCATATGTCAGCAACTATTTTCAAGAATGAATCACATTAAGAGTAAAATTAGAACCCAAATATCTGATGGACATCTTGAGAACTCAGTGAGAAATTGCAGCTACTTCCATCGAATGAGATACTGAAACATTAGTTTCTCATATACAAGTTAAACATCCCATTAGTTTTATGTTGCCCACTTTTCTTTTACTTTTATAATAAAAAATTTAAAAAAAACTTAAAGATATTTTCTTGTTACTTAGATATGTACATTTTGTCTATTAGTGATTACAAATTTGGGACCTGCTTGATGATTTTGAAAGACTTTCTGAAGGGACTGCTGCATAATTAGGATTATTATGTGAGGACATTTTTGCCAATCTGTGATAGTAGATACCATGAAAATTTATGCATGGACTTGTTGTTTGCTCATCAGCTTTTGTTAGAGTTTGTGTATTTAATGTGTGGCCTAAGACAACTCTTCTTCCTTTGTGGCCCAGAGAATCTAAAGGTTTGAACACCTCTGAGTAATAAAGTGAGTCACAATTAGAGGTTCGTTTTTTCCCCCAATTACCTTTCTATTATCACTTAGGTGACTGTCACTCCTTAACCATTGTCATTGTCTGTCAGTTTTTAGAGGATATAGTATTTTACCTGCATTGTTTATCCTTGTTATTTAAAAGTTTGCAGTGTTTGGTGTGGAGTAAGTACATGCTTGACAAACTTTTCTTAAATGGATGAATTAAATAATGTATTAGCAAGAAAAGAACAAGTGATCCCATCTCAAGGTGGGAAAAGGACTTGAAGAGAAATGTCTCCAAAGAAGACAGGTGCACATCATCATCCTTAATCATCAGAGAAATGCAAATCAAAACTACTTTGAGATATCATCTAACTCCAGTAAGATTCGCCCACATCACAAAATCCCCAAACCCAGAGATGTTGCCGTGGATGTGGAGAAAAGGGAACACTTCTATACTGCTGGTGGGAATGCAAAGTAATACGTTCCTTTTGGATAGACATTTGGAGAAAATTTAGGGATCTAAAAATAGACCTGCCATTCAATTCTATAATTTCTCTACTACGTATATATCCAGAAGACCAAAAATCACATTATTACAAAGATATTTATACCAGAATGTTTATCCTGAATTAGGCTGCGGTAAACATTCTGAGTCTAAGTCATGGAAGAAGCCCAAGTGCCCATTGACCCACAAATGGATTAATAAATTGTGGTATATGTACATCATGGAATATCATGCAGCCAAAAAAAGATGGAGACTTTACCTTTTTCATGTTTACATGGACGGAGCTGGAACATATTCTTCATAGCAAAGTATCTCAAGAATGGAAGAAAAAGTATCCAATGTACTCAACCCTACTATGAAACCAAGTTATAGCTCAAGAAGAAGGGGAAAGGGGAGAGGGAGGGGAGGGGAGGGGGGAGAATGGGTGGAGTGAGGGTGATTGGTGGGATCACATCTATGGTGCATCTTACAAGGGTATATGTGAAATTTACTAAATGTAGAATATAAATGTCTTAACACAATAACTAAGAAAATGCCGTGAAGGCTATGTTAACCTGTTTGATGAAAATATTTCAAATTGTATATGAAATCAGCACATTGTACCTCATGATTCCATTAATGTACACAGGTATGATTTAATAAAAAAAATAAAGAGAGAAAAGGAATCATAATTTCCTTATTTGCACTATAGGGGCAGGGTTTAGTAACATTGTGACTTGAGAACAGAAGAAATAATCACGCACCTAACTTAAATCATCCTCGACTTCAGCCACCTGAACTCCACCTGTTAAATCACTACAGAGAAGAAAGGGGTCTGCACCCACACTCCGCAGTGCCCTGGGTAAGTGCACAGCAAGAGGACCCGTCTCTGAGAGACCAGAGAGTCATTGTGACTAAAGAGAATGAGAGATGAAGTGGAGAAGATGTTCTAAACAGATAATTATGTTTCTTAGAATATTTCCATCTAATAAGTTCTGCAATATCAATGACTCCAGAATATGTACAACTCAGCCCTGACCCTAAAATTGTTCTTAAAATTTGCTTAAGACATCAGTTTCTATTCAGAATGATGAATGAGGCAAAACCTCATTGCTATTATATTTTAGCAAAACAAATTGCCAAAAATGCACATGAAAGAAAATTTCTGTTTCAGAAAGAGGAGCTTCACAGTGTCTCTTCATTATATAAATGTAAGACAAGCAGAAACTTTTTGTATTGGAAAAACTGTGTAGCAGAAATAGTTTATTTATTAAAACTCTCTACCAGCTAAAGGAAGAATTTGGAGGAGTATCAGGAGTTCTGTGCACTCTGAGAGGAAAGGATCTCAGGCTTCCCATGCCTTAATGCTATGATCATAAACAAAGTGTTCTAGCATAAAAAGATTCCAAAGAGCAACCAGTTCACTGTGGTAGGAAAGAATCCCTGGCCCTGTGATTCAGGTCCAACACAGATGAAGCCTCTCCTGACCCCAGTGCAGGCAATTCACCAATTTCTGCAGACCCGGCTTCCTGACATGCGCTAGCGCTTCAGGATGTGATTCAACCTGTTTAGTGATAAGCCAAAATTGTGGAGCTCAACAACAATGTGAAACAGTATGTGTCTCACCTGAGCACAACAGCTATCGCTATGTGGGGTTGATGTTTTAAATTACTGACTGTGGCAACCGTTGACTGCCAGTGGACGCGTGAGACCTAGTTCATTCACTTCACTTTGCTTTTGGAAACGTGAGCACAGTCTTTTAAATAAGAACGAGTGAGAAAGTGCCTGTGGTGTTTGGACAATTCAAGGAGAGGAGACAGAGACTGCCTGAGAGGGAAGTTTGGCTCTTTGCTTTAAAAAACAAAAAGGCCGATAAATGAGTAAGTGATTAATCAGACAGATGAAAGAACTACGGTGAAAGTTGCATGCAGAATTGGTTAGGTAGTCTCATCACGAAAACCGATGATCAAAATTGTGACGGCATGTTTCTGCTATTTTGCTCTTGCTTTTATAAAAATTACAGCTCTAAACTCTATTGCTAAAATAAGATACCAAATCCCCTTAAGTAAATGAAAAGAAATCAAATTTCTACAGACTTAAGGTAATGTATATAAAGACATCATAAAAATCAAAGAGAAAATAGAAAACTAGATACATTAATAGTGTAAAAGGTCAATATAAATAATCACTCAAGTAATGAAAAACGTACTACCGAGATACTAAACAAAAGAATTAAAATAAAATAATACTGAAATAACATTTTTGCACATATCAACCTGGTTAAGATTTATTATACAAATTCACAAGAGTGTGAGATGGGTCCTCCCATCCACTAGTGGTCAAACGAAACTAAATTTGTTTCAATCTGTTAGAAAGGAATTTAAAAAACATATTTTCTTTAGTTCAAACTCTTTAATTCTATAATTCCCACATACAGAGAATTCCGTAGTGAAACAGACAATTTACACAGTAAGTTTATAAAATAAACTACATACATTTAGTAAATATGTATCCATGATAGCAAAAATAATAAATGAACAGGAAGCAATTTAGAAGTCTCACAATATAGATTGTTTAAATCAGGCATGATGCAGACAGTAACTTGGACATTTATACAGCACTAAACAGAGGTTTTTTTAAGGTTAAATGAATCGGCCTTATCATCACAAAACAAATGGAGAATGTAAAACTATATTGAGGGTAAGAACAAAAATTGTTTAATAACTATTCGTACATGTTCGCTTCCTCCATAAATCCATAGGTAAAATATTAAAACAAACATTAACATGTAAATTATCAATAATATCTACATCTATGAAAAGTAGAATGGTGTATAATATTTATCTCAATAATTTACATTTTTCAAATATTTAAATTTTCTACAGTGAACATACATGAAATTGAACACAAACTGACCGCTCTTCTTTGACTGAAAGAAAAAAAGAAAATTGAAATTTTTGAAAATTGAAGGTTTTCAATTTCAAAAAATTGAAACTCCTGCAAGGGCAACTTGCAACACTCACTTACTTGGAGCAATTTTCCTTTTCATATACCTCACCAAATAGGTCTAGAGGTAAGCATTTTGGGTTTATGATAAACTAAATGTCACCACCAGTTTTGTAGGAGAATAATATTGCGGCATAGTCCTTCTCAGCAGTGGCCATGGCTCTTGTTCTGCGATTTATGCCGCCCAACACATCCAGAAACAGTGGGATTCGCGTTTCCAGTTTTTAGTAGACACATCGATTTCTCAGCAAGAGAGATGGTCCCTTCAGCGGTAGCCCTGAGGATCTGCTGTGAGAAAAGAGTAAACACAGGGTTCTCTCGAGCACCCCCAGCCCTTTCGTTCTTTGGAGGTTTGTTGGTTTTTTTTCTTTTAGGCTTTACTTTCACCTATTGCTACTTTAAAAAGCTCTAGAACACAGACAATAAACATACTTGTCACAATTAAATTTGCATTATGTTTCATATGTATGACTATTAAATATATATGCTTGGTAAAATGCTTGAGGGAAAAGTACAAGGTTAAAATCTCAGACACAGGAGCCTTCTCAGTGCCTGTACCCACATATAATGTGTGTACACACATGTTTTATGTAAAACTAGAGCATTGCTTAGGAGATTTTAGTCAGTGACAAATATTCTTAGAATATGCTGTAGCAATTCGTTACCGATTTATACCGGTAAATATGTGCACAATAAAAACCAACCAGCATAACTCATCGAACTTCCAGCCTCTAGAAGGCTAACTCATGCCTCTGACCCAGTGATCTCTGGTTATTTGCCCTTACGGAGCCTGTCTCAAACATAATTATCTGTTCATCCAGCTGTGGAATTGTGCACATCGGCATATCTGAATTGTTTTGGTGGCAACTTTTTAAGCATTTATTTTGTTCCTGGGTTGCCCTGTAAAGAATGGTACAATCCACTGTGGTGCAATCTATGTGTAATTGGCAGAATTCTCCATGTTTAAGCATCACTAAAAATACATTCCACATTGTCATATTGAGAAAAAAGCATTAACCTCTAGAATCTCTTAGAATGTAGTTAATAAACAGAAATAAAAAAGCAATATTCAGAAGTTTTAAATATAGACAAACACAGGAGGCCATTAATATTTCAAAATTATAACCATTATATCAAATTGGATTTATAGGCTTGAAGATACTATTATAGTTCTTGTGATGCAGAAATTTTTTCAAAGGTAATGTAAAAGTAATACATACTGTCTCACAGTGTCAGGCGTGGGGAGCAGATGTCAGGTGCCTGTGTTCCCAGTTCTGGGGCCCAGTACTGAAGAATGTTCACTGGTACTGAATCTTAGCCAAGTGAAGAATGTGCACTGGTACCGAGTCTTGGCCAATGAGCAGAGCAGGCAGGTGCCAGCGTTTACTAAACACAGCACATTCCGGGCAGGGAACGGGTCAGCCTGGTGAGTGGGGGGGACCTGAGTTTAACAAGATTTCTCCTTTTATGCTGATTCCCTAATTTCATGTTAGGTGGGGGGTAGGATCTCCATGGTTTTTCTTGGAAAGGGGTGGGGAATTCCTGGAATTGGAAACCCTGCCCTTTCTATCCATGTAAGGCAATTCCTGGGTGTTGCCATGGTCTTTATAAACCCGTGCAGCACTGGTGGGTGTGGTTTGTACCATGCTAATGAGAGGAGGTCATTTGGGGCTACAGTTACTTTTAGTGTGCACACACCCCACAGACCCCCTATTGAAGCCATGGTCATCATTCCACTTCGTGGTTTCTCTGCCTCTTTTTGGTTGATCAGTCCCCGGTGACCTCCTATTTTAAACCAAACATCTGGTCAGTCCTTGGGGACCCCTGTGACAGGCCATCTGTCCTGTCTTGGGAGCACCCTGTCTGGTCAATTTGTTCCTCCTGGTTGATGACAGAGCATCCCCTAGTATCTTTGGCCTCTGAGTGAACACCAACGGACAAAGCATCTATTTCCATTACTCCTTGTCTCAACTTAACAACCTTCTTATCAATATTTTGACCTCATGTGTCATTGCTTTAACTTACGTCTCCGTTTGTGCCAGTCTCTAAATCTACCTTATTTTAATCAAAGCTGCCACTATCTTTTTAGTTTTAAGTAAAAAACTACATATTGAAGACATTTGTATTCTGCATTTATTAAGTTTTGCCTG
>CAUYRH010128840.1:0-10499 GCA_963574655.1 Perodicticus potto
TACTATATCTTGCTGTTTATTGTACAAGGGCAGCTGCACCAATTTGTCAGACTAGGATTAAATGTCCCTACCATCCTGCATTCTCTGGCCCACATAAGCATTGCCTTGGGCCACTGCCACCTCTTTCCAGGAACCTTAGAAAACGGGGTCCTACAATAGGGACTGTTCACTGTCTAAGTATCTTGCTCTGTAAGGCTATATCTTGCTCTTACTCTGTAAATCTGTCTTTTTCTTTCTCAATAAAATTTGTTTCATGTTTGCCTTTAAAAGAAAGAAAAGAAAAGGGCGGTGCCTGTGGCTCGAAGAGGTAGGGCCCCAGCCCCCATATGTGGGAGGTGGTGGGTTCAAATTCAGCCCAGGCCAAAAACAGCAAAAAAAAGAAAAGAAGGAACGAAGCAGAAAGAAAGAAGAAAAGAAAAGAAAAACAAAAAATGGGTTGTATAGCCCTGACCAAATCTTGGGAAAGAGGACCGTCCATCTCAATAGGTAAAGCCAAAGCTCACGTGAGCTTGGACAATATTCAGGCCGATGTCACATGAAGAGGTTCTTGTTGGTTTGGGCCCACACAAATTAGAGTTCTCTACATGGAGTAAGGGATGGCAGATAAATCAGGCTGGTAATGGTTTTCAGATTTCAGAATAGAAGGTAACATTTCTAATTTGGACCCAGGCACCCTAATATTTCACTCTTAGGGCTTTACCCTCGAATACCCAGGGCTGTTTGTGACCCTCATCACTCGGCTTGTGCTGTTTCTTCCTCTTGGAATTTCTTTCCCATCTTCTCTGCCTAGCAAACTCCTGTCTGTCTCTCAAGGCTTGTCGTAAATACAATCTCTCTGAAATCTCTGGTAGCCATGTGCCCACACGGGTCCTCCCTGTAGAGTGAGCGTTCCCGTTGTATGGTAAATCTGAGCTCCCCCTTAAATTCTGTGACCTGCTACCCCGAGTTCTGCAGGTCTTTGTTATGTCTTTCTCCACCTAGAGTATTGTTGCCCAGGCAGGGAACACATCTTCTTTCCCTCGTAGATGCTCAGTAAAATCTGTTGAGAGAGCAAAGAACATACTTGGTTTATAAACAATTTCTTTCTTTTTTTTTTTGAGACACAACCTGTAGCTGCTGTGGCATCACAGCTCACAGCAGCCTCAAACTCTTGGGCTCAATCAATTCTCTTGCCTACACCTCCCAAGTAGTAGCTGGGACTACAGGCGCCCACCACAACACCCAGCTGTCTTTTAGTTGCACCCATCATTGTTCTTTGGCGGCCCGGGCTGGATTCAAACCTGCCAGCTCAGCTGTATGTGGCTGGCGTGGTAGCCGCTTGAGCCACAAGTGCCAAACCCGTTTATAAACAATTTCAAAGGGGCAATTTGTTTGTTTTCAGCTTCTACTTCAGTTGCCAGATGTCTATGACAATGTCTGCAGAGCTGAGAGTAAAAATTTAAAGTTTACATTCAAGTCTGATTTTCATAGCTCAGCAATGTTCTTCTGGCTTATGGTAAAGGAAAATTTGACGCACACGTAGGTGGAAAATCTGTGTCCCCAGCACCTGATTTGCACCTCTGTTTCCATAGAATGCAGTGAGAGCAGAGCATGCTAACAGACACGGGAGCTTGTGAGAGTTACACGGATCTCTAACTGCTTTGTGTCGTCTCAAGAATTATACTAGCACGTTGTTATTCATTTGACTTCATTAAGTCATTCAAACTAGACACCTAAAAAGGCCCATGGAAACTTCTGCAACTTCACTTCCCACTCTAGTTATCACCAAGTCAATTCTTCTCCAAAATCTCTCTCAGATTTGCCGGCTGTTCTCCATCCGGGCTGTTGCTCTGTTCCAAGCCATTATCACGTCCCACTTGGACAAAGGACAAAGCCTTCTAGCTAGACTTTCTGCTCCTAGTTCTGCCTGCCACCCTCGGGTCACACCCGCTCACCACCTTCTACTAACTGCACTCGGCACAATCCTTATGTGACCTGGTGTGGTCTGGTCTTTGCCTATCTTTTTAGCTTCTCTCTTACTGAATATACTCACCTTTAGATTCTTGAATTTGCCAGACTCCCGCCTTCTTCAAGACTTATCCATGTGCTTACTTCTCCTGGGAATGCTTTCTCTCAGGAGCAATCACTTCTCACATCTCAGAAATCAACTTCATTGGCTCTTCCTCGAGATGCGTCCCAGGCCTCTTTCTACTCCACCCCTTCTGCATAAATCACATCCCCATCATTGCCACTCCTGAGGCCCTATCTTTTCTTCATGTTACTTATCACAAGTTGTAATTATACAAAATATTGATGTTTTGATGTATTTTATGTCTGTCTGTCTATCCACAGTAGATCGCATGAAGGCAGAGCTCATGTCTCTGTTTAAGAGACCTTTTACCTGTATGCCCAGCCCCTAAGATACAGTCAGTTCTTAAGAAATTGTTTTTAGGTAGTGCTCTAAGGAGAAAGCAGCTCGTGTGCAACAGGCCTGTGTCGGGAAAGTAGTTCCAGAACACGCCCAGAACGCTAATCTGAAGTGAGACTCAAAGATGTTTCTGCATCAGGAGCGAGTGAGGGAAAGACCTGAGTTATGAGATGAGGTCCCAGGGCCTCTCCTCACTGCTGTTTGAAAAATAAGAGGAGAACAAGAACAAAAATATTTGTTTTACAGCTCTACCAAGATCGGCCCTCCCCCTTCTCTCCCCCTTGCATCAAGTACATCCTGTACTTTTGGCAACATGTTGACGGGATATTTAAAAGCTGTGAACTGTTCTGAAAATTTCACATACTGGGTTATGGGCCATGTGTGTTTGATCAAAATTCAATTACTACACTGTACCATACTTGGAAACCTATCATCCCAAGTTATGAAGTATGACGAAATAGGCGAACCTAATTGGTTCAGTATGGGAACAGTATCAACCAAGCTTGTTATGATAAATAGCTTCCTGTGTTAAAGGTTCTCTAGAGCTTATAAGCATCTTGGCTCACCTCCTTCAGTGCAATAGCAATATTGCTCCCTGGGACCCCCTAGATCACTGTCCCTCCAGTGCAACTGCGGTTCAGCATTTTCTTCAACTTACTGCCCCTGAACAAGAAAAATGCAGTGCGATTTTCCCTCTTCCTTCATTTAGAGTTTGAGCACTTGGTAACTTCTTTAGCTGTTTATTTTACCTTAGAAAGACAATTTCAAAGGTTCTGAAGCGTCCCAAGCATGGAAAAACAGAAAACGACAGACCACTTTGTACCTACTACCCAGAATTAACAAATAATCATTTTTTCCCCATTTCCATCAGATTTTCCTCTTTTTTTCTTTTTAAGGTATCCTTTCTTCTCCTTCTTCTTGGAGCCCAAGTTAGATTGCAGTGTTTACAATATTTATAAGTTAAATCCTGAGATACTTTAACCCAGAAGATATACATCTCATCTGTTGTAAGTCTTTTCACGTGTTGAAGTGGACTCAGTGAGGGTCTCTGGTCTGCATGTCGACGAGATTAGGAGAATCCATAGAGGAGGATTGTTGGGGATGTAGGGTGACATCGAGAAATTGACTTAACTACTTGGGAAAAAACAACCCAGTAAAATATTTCTATTGTTTGCGGTAATTATGGGCAAATGTATATAATTTTTGTTTAGAAATGATACTTTTTTTTTGGAGACAGTCTCACTCGGTGACCCTGGGTAGAGAGCCATGGTGTCCTAGTTCACAGCAACCTCAAACTCTTGGGCTCAGGAGATCCGCTAGCCTCGGGCTCCCAGAGTGCTAGGATTACAGGTACGCACCCCCACATCCGGCCTAGAAATGAGATGTTTTGGTTGGGTAAGAAGTATTTCCTTGTAGCGATTCCAGTAAAGGGAGAAACATTTTAACTTCTAAAAAACTAATCAGTGGCACTGGCACTTTCCTCTAAGACAGCGTCAGGGCCAGAACCATTTGCCTGTGTTTACCCTTAATTCAAATTTGCCACTTGCAGTTGCTTTCCCAGTTGGCTCCCGTTTTATTCACCATTTGTATCAGACCATCCTGTTAAGCCTATTAACAAAAGTGCATAATACTAAATCTGTATTTTTCCCATGGAAAGATTTTGTGTTTCATAGAAAGTTTTTTTTTGCAGTTTTTGGCCGGGGCTGGGTTTGAACCCACCACCTCTGGCATATGGGGCCAGCACTGTACTCCTTGAGCCACAGGCACTACTGAGGAAGTTGTTTTGGTAAAAAGCAAGAGCCTTAGTTTGTCCTTGACAATAATTAATCAATCATAAGTGCTGCCATATATATATATAAATTTATGTTAATAAGTTAAGTTAATAATAATTGCTATATATAATAGCAATATGTAAATATAAATGATATCCATATAGCAACATATATATATATATACACACACACACACATATATATATATGTAGCATTTCCCCGTTCCGGGGAACAGGGAAAGATCCAAGGGGAAGGTAAATATGCAGCCTCCCACAAAGGAAAACTACATATACCACGTGGTTTAGCAGTTTGAGTAGATTAGAGCAGTTAACGGTTTTCTGCTGCACCATAAGGTTTACTTTCAAAATTGCAATTAGCTGAAAAGTTGTGATTTCTAAAATGGCCCACTTGCTGTCATGTTTCTCTCCATCAGGTGGATGTTAGTAACGTAATCCTTCCATAATTTCTAAATAGAATTTCCAACAAGAAGTGCTCCCTGAGAGCTGTAAACTTCAAAAAGTAGAACCTGACTGTCGGCACCCACGCTAATCTGCCTTTTGGCAAATCAGCTTTTTTTTGCTATTGAATCTTGCCTGATTAAATAGCATGGGAACTGCCAGTATAAATGGGATTATCATATTATCTATGTAGAGTAATTAAGGAAATAGTCCCTGTCACTCTAATAGGGACCAGGCTCTGCTTGCCTATAATAAAGTTAAATGATAAAGAATTTCTGGAGTGTAGAGAAAAGGAACTAGCATGTGGTTCCGCCAGATGAACAGCAGAGATGAAGTGATGTGCTTTACAGAGATTGATGACGAAGTTAATTAACAAAAATACATCCACTTTTTAAATGTAATGAAATAATTATTTCGGGAGAAGGAGCTCTTCAGTTTCTGTCTTTGGGAAGAGTTGGTAGTTCCTTCATGAACCTCAATGTATTATTTAAAAGCACAGCATCACCAAATGCGGGTCAGACCCCACTGCACAATTCTCTCAGTGATCACAACACACATTTTAGTGTAATAAGAACTGTTGCAGGGCGGCGCCTGTGGCTCAAAGGAGTAGGGCGCCAGCCTCATATGCCGGAGATGGTGGGTTCAAACCCAGCCCCCGCCAAAAGCTGCAAAAAAAAAAAAAAAAGAATTGTTGCACATCTGTAATCTGGAATTGCTACTGACATAAGGAAGATTCCCCATGTGGATTTAGGTGCACAGGGCAGTGTCTCCTGGTTTCCTCGGGGGTCCTCTCTGGCTGAACTTCCATCTCTGTGTGTGTATATTTATCTATCTGGGCTCCTAAATATTATATCTCATTTTTTTCAAATGCGGTAAAGAGGAGCCTAAAGGCACTGGCAAGTTTTTGAACACATTTCACTGTAAAGCCACTAAATATAGGCAAAACAGTTAACTTTCTTTAGAAGAAATTGAAGAGAAGGAGCAGTGTTCTGCAAAAGGACAAAGCAGCTGTATGTTCTCCATCTTCTTAAAATATGTAGCGCTCTTCTATATGTTTGGAAGGTCCATTCAGGGGTCAGCAAAGTTTTCTTGTAAAGGGCAGGATTGTAAATATTTTTCACTCTGCAGGTCACATATTCCTTAGTGTCCTATAGCCAAAGCATTCCATCTCTAGGACACCATCTAGGAGTCGTTTCTCAGAAAGAGACAGGCATTTGTGGATAAGTGGCTGCATTCCTGATCCAGTTGAGTGCCCCTTTTCTCTGGCTTTGCTACAAACCCTAGGGCAGGGGTCCTCAAACTACGGCCCGTGGGCCACATGCATTGGTGTGAATTGTATTTGTTCCTGTTTTGTTTTTTACTTCAAAATAAGATATGTGCAGTATGCATAGGAATTTGTTCATAGTTTTTTTTTTTTTTTAATTATAGTCCAGCCCTCCAACGGTCTGAGGGACAGTGAATTGGCCCCCTGTTTAAAAAGTTTGAGGACGCCTGCCCTAGGGGCTTGTATTCTGATTCTGCCTGTTGGCCCTCCCTGTCCACATCCTCATTTGTAATGCACACTTCAGGTGCTATGATTTTGCCAGATACTCTGCACCCTGGACCAGCTGGAGAGTCGTCACTTGCTCTGGGGCCTCATCGAAGCCGACAGCAGCAGGTGTTATTTGGTGAGTGGGTCCAGCGGCTTAGCCAGCTATGCATGAGTCGCCTTCAGAGCCCTAACACTGCTCTAAGCATCTCCACACTTAGGCAGCACAGCCTAAGGGCAACTCAGCCCTGGGTTTTGTGAGAGTTATCTCACACCTTTCATGAGTTTCACCAGGGTGTCTAGGAGTGCAGCCACTTCTTATTTACAATGTCTTAAGAATACGATATCAGGCTGGGCACACCTGTGATCCCAGCACTCTGGGAGGCCAAGGCAGTGGATCGCCTGAGCTCACTGGTTTGAGACCAGCCTGAACCAGAGCGAGATCCTGTCTCTAAAAAATAGCCAGGTGTTGTGGTGGGTACCCGTAGTCCCAGCTACTTGGGAGGCTGAGGCAAGAGAATCCTTGAGCCCAAGCATTTGAGGTTGCTGTGAGCTAAAAAGCCACGGCACTCTACCAAGGGTGACAGAGTGAGGATCTGTCTCAAAAAAAATAAAAAGATTACGATATCATCAATGTAAGCCACCATGCAATGTTATCAAAGCACTGAACCACCATGCGATGCCATCAATGCACTGAGCCACCATGCAATGTTATCAAAGCACTGAACCACCATGCGATACCATCAATGCACTGAGCCACCCTGTGATGTCATCAATCACTGAGCCACCCTGTGATGTCATCAATCACTGAGCCACCCTGTGATGCCATCAATGCACTGAGCCACCATGTGATGTCATCAATGCACTGAGCCACCATGCTATGTTATCAATGCACTGAGCCACTATATGATGTCATCAATCACTGAGCCTATGTGATGTCATCAATCACTGAGACACCATGTGATGTCATCAATGCACTGAGCCACCATGCGATGCCATCAATGCACTGAGCCACCATGTGATGTCATCAATCACTGAGCCACCCTGTGATGTCATCAATCACTGAGCCACCATATGATGTCATCAATCACTGAGACACCATGTGATGTCATCAATGCACTGAGCCACCATATGATGTCATCAATCACTGAGCCACCATGTGATGTCATCAATCACTGAGCCACCATGTGATGTCATCAATCACTGAGCCACCATGCTGTCCTGTAGGGTGATGAGATGGTGAACGTTCTGTTGATTGAATTTTGACAGGACACCAGAGGTGCAGCCCTGAGGTAGAAGGGTGTCAGTGAATGTTTTTCCTGCCAGAGGAAAGCAAAGCTTTAGTAATTTCTGTTTATCAGGATAGAGAACAAAGCATTTATCAGATCAAGAACTGTATTCCAAGTGCCAAGGTCTGTGTTGATTTGCTCTGGTAAAGAGACCATATTTGGAAAAGTAATTGCAGTGAAGTGCTGCCATGTAACCAAGTTTAAGAGACTCCACTGTCATTCTCCAAATTCATACATCGTCAGCAGTGGCGATAGTGGTGATTTAAATGGGGCTATGACAACATCTCTCAAATCTTACTTTTTAATAGCTTAGTGAATTACTTTAGGGTGAACATCTTTGTAACCAACACATGAGGCAGGAAATACAAGCTCACTGGCTGCCCCAGAAGCTCTGCTTGCGTCTCTTCCCATCACAGCCCTTCTCCCCCCCTTTGAAAGTTGCAACTGTCCTAACTTCTTGGGACAGATCATTTCCTTACATTTTAAAAACAATTGCCTAAGTGCCTCCATAAATCTTATAGTTTAACTGTGCCTATTTTAAAGTTTGTATGTTTACGGCTCGGTGCCTATGGCTCAATGGGCTAAGGCGCCAGCCATGTACACCTGAGCTGGCAGGTTCGAATCCAGCCTGGACCCGCCAAACAACAATGACGGCTGCAACCAAAAAATGGCCGGGCGTTGTGGCGGGCGCCTGTGGTCCCAGCTACTTGGAAGGCTGAGGCAAGAGAATTGCTTAAGCCCAAGAGTTTGAGGTTGCTGTGAGCTGTGACACCACAGCACTCTACCGAGGGGGACACAGTGAGACTCTGTCTCAAAAAAAAAAAAAAAAAGACAGATGACATCTTTACAAATGGCATGACCATTTTAGTTAATCTTTCCTTAGGCACACAGTGTGCTCTTTCAATATGTAATTTCAAATACTGTGATTTCTTTTTCTTTTTTTTTTCTTTCTCTTTTATTAAATCATAGGTGTGCACATTAAGTGATTTCTTTTTATTTCGGGAAAGCTGATAGTCCTTGGTCTCTTCCTCTGCTTTGGGTTTCTTCAGGTACCCCTGTTATCCAGATGCTGGATTTTATTTGCCCATCTTGTATATTTGTCATTTTTTCTTGATTTTCATTTTCCTCATTATTTTTTCTTTCTTTTTTTTTACCTTGTAGTTTTTAAGGCAATACCTGTCATGTTTATTTTGCTTTTATTTCTCTCCTACCCTAATGGACTTTAATAAAAAGTGTTTCCTTTTTATTGGTGACTTTTCCTTGAGTTCTGTCATGTCACTGTTGAGTTTCTCTAGTTCTGATTTAGTTTATTCTTCTTGCATTATTTTCTTAACATCTTTCAGCTCATTTAAAAGTAGGATATCGTGATTTTGATCTGTTTTTGAGCACGTCAAAATGTTACTGGGCTTCTCCTTTTCTTGTTTTTCTTCTCTTCTTCCTTTTTCCCCTCTTCTTTTTTTAATAATGACCTTGTATGGGGGAATTTGGGTACTTTTTTGTTTGTTACCCATTTTAATGTAAATTTGGCTCACTTTTAAAAGCAGACTCCCCTGAGCTACATTTTCTCACTTTTCAGAGCTCTGGCTCCTGCTGCTCTTGCTCTCTTTTTTCCTGAGATTCCTGGCTCTCTCTCCTTCCCACACATTGACCTGGACCTCCTTTCGCACTTACCGCTGCTGCTCCTAGCCTGCCCCTGCTCCTGTCCAGTCCTCCCGCAGTCCCTCCTGCCAAGGGCCATCCTGGAAGGGAGCCCTGCGGGGTCTGCTTCAGGATTCCAGAGGGATTGGACTGCTCTGGTCCTCACAGGCCTTTCTCCTGGCTCCGTACACTCGCCCACATTGGGGTTTCTGCCGCTCTGCTCGCAATGGCCTGCTGCACGCTTTCTGTCAGCATCTGTCGTCTTCCCAGGGAACTTTCAGTCCTGCAGTTGCATCATTGAGTCTTTCCTGTCATTTGTCCAACATAGATGCTGATAACATGCGCATCTTGTTACTGCTGGTCTTTCCCCCCAAACATCTGTATGTCGGGGTTTGTGGGGATAGGTTGTCACTTAGCTGTGTTATAAATATTGGTCCTGTTTGGGTTTTTTAATGGAAGGATTCTGTAAGACCCCAGACTAAGCTGTTCCTATTGCCCTGGTCTTCTCTGACGGTGGTATTAATATGTGACCCCCCAGGGATGGGTCGCCGTTTCTGATTCACTTGTCCTTTCCCTCCACGACAAGGGAATCACTGTGGAGATTATGTCACTCTGCAAAATGCTATTCCAGCTTTGTGGTCTGGAATGGGAAAATAACCACAGAACAGGTTTGTGAACTTTCTTGGCCTATTGCAAGATGAGTCTGCCTAAAACTGCGTGTATCTCTGGACCCTCCTAAGTCCTTATTCTTACTAATGACCACAGTTGCTTTCGTGTTCCTAAGGATTAATTCTAAGAACCCCAAAGTCTAGATAAGTTCCCTTTTCCTAATGCACCGTTACCCTGGCAAATGGCTTCTGCTTCTTTAAGGAGACAAAACCAAGTTTACAATTCATACTTGGAGCAGTGCTACAGGGCCCTTCCTCATGGACACCTGGCTTCTTTAGTCAATGGGATCAAACTGTGAATTGGATCAGTTTCTGGGAACTGGGTAAGAAATTCTGATTTCCCATTGAGATAACTCAAACAAATCTTCCATTTTCTACTCTTTTCCTCTTGGCTATTTCAATCCTAGGAAGCCCAGAATAAATAACTTCATTCTTCAGGATTAAATTGTCCTGAATGCCACTGTGTTCCTACCACTTACATGGGAATCAGTTCGTGCTGCCACTTGGCCTCTGCTCTCCGGAATCTTACCATCACAACGGAACCCAGGGAGCCATTTCTTTCTTTCTTTCTTTTTTTTTTTGTATTAAATCATAGCTGTGTACATTAGTGCAATCATGGGGTACAATGTGCTGGCTTCATATACAATCTGAAATATTTTCATCCAACTGTTCGACATGACCTTCATGGGATTTTCTTGGTTATTGTATGAAAACATTTGTATTTTGCATTTAGTAAGTT